>CM065721.1:4610973-4613473 GCA_033310375.1 Conus canariensis | reverse complement strand
TTGGCATACGCCTTCACTGTTAAGACTACACTGTCATCTTCACCATCTTTTGTAGGCATAACTGTAACACTGAAAAGTCCACTCAAATGCATTCCATGTAGTCCAAGAGTGAAACTCGTTTTCATTTTACAAGACTACCCTATTATCCGCACCATCTTCGTAATGCATGATTCTAAGACTGACACTCTGCAAAAAAGGCAGGGGACCCCATTCCTGGCACACTGAGCATGCTGTAGAGATGGACCACCTCTCCTCTTTGATATGCTGGAGGACAGACTTGGGGACTTTCAGAATCTCCCGCCGAACATCGTGTCTCAGGCCAGCTTTTCATCCCCGCGGCCCTCCCTATGTCAAAGGGCCGCTCAGCCGCCAAATGGCCGTGCCTGCAATCAGCACAATCGCCATACAAATGCCTCCCTTCCTCTTCCCGCTTGCCCAATCCCCCCAAAGAGCCCCCCGGATGGAGCGAGCGGAGAGGGACAAAATGAGGTAATATTTCACTGCCGCCCGCACAACGCCCGCTCCCCCCACCTTGAGCGCCCCTCCTTGCTTGTTTAGAACCAGGCTCCAGCAATTAGGAATCAATTCATCATCAGCTCTTCACAACCACCCCCCCTCCCCCCCCCCCCCTCTTCGATTTCTTCGCTGTCTGGAAATCGCGCGGCCCATTGGATTCCCCTTTCCGCTGGGCAATTAGCTGCCCGTGGAAATCTCGCAGAAAACGGCGAAAAAATGTGGCGGCTGAATGGAATGGGCGGTGCAATCTGCTTAATCGTTCCCTACAACACCCCCCCCCACCCCATCCCACCCCACCCCCACCCCCACACCCCCTTCTCTTCACCGGCTACACGTCTTCATTGGATCCTGTCGCAACCATATCGTCCAACACTGATTTTGTTCCCACTCTTTTTTTTCTCTCTTTTTTTTTTTTTCCATTCCAGTATTACACGCGCGTGAAAGAGCAAAAAAAAAAAAAAAAAAAAAAAAAAAAAAAAAAAAAATGTCATTCTCTGGGAGTGGATGGACACTGTTTCGCTGGCATGAGAACGGATCTGGAGTCCTGTCGCCATCCTTCCCGGCATGCTCACACTCCGGTGTGTCAACGGAAACAGGAAAAACCCTGCGCACGCGCACCCCGAGCCGCACAAAGCCTAAATGACTTGATGATGATGATGATGATGATGAGAGAGAAAAGAGAGAGAGAGAGAGAGAGAGAGAGAGAGAGAGAGAGAGAGAGAGAGAGAGAGAGAGTTCGTGCCCGATGACCAAAATGTTTTGCTGCTGTGCCTTTTGTTTTACAAACCTTGATCGTTCTTGTTGACATGACACGTGGCTAATTGTTACAAGTTTCTCAGTAGTATTAGGACACTGATCAGCACAGAAATGATTCACTCGTCTCCGGATATGGTGGGAGGCAGAATGGGGACATCGCGTCAAACGTTAAGTGGGGTTTGACCCCCCCCCCCCCCCCCCCCATCCATGGGACAGAGTTGCTCTTGTCTGCTCAGTTGACTTGTTAACAACAGATTGGTTCATGTGTCATATGCTTTCTGACAACAGACTGCTCTGATGTGTCAATGCTCGTTAACAACAGACTGGGTTCATGTGTCATATGCTTTCTGACAACAGACTGCTCTGATGTGTCATATGCTGTTAACAACAGACTGGGTTCATGTGTCATATGCTTTCTGACAACAGACTGCTCTGATGTGTCATTATGCTTGTTAACAACAGACTGGGTTCATGTGTCATATGCTTTCTGACAACAGACTGCTCTGATGTGTCATATGCTTCGTAACAACAGACTGGTTCATGTGTCATATGCTTTCTGACAGACTGCTTGATGTGTCATTATGTTGTTAACGCGGTTCATGCGTCATATGTTTACAACAGCGTGACTTAATGTGTCATCTGCTTGTTAACAACAGATTGGTTCATGTGTCATATGCTTTTGAAAAAAGACTGGTGAATGTGTCATCTCGCTTGAAACAACAGATTCAATTATATGTTCTCAAGTGCCTATTATGCTTGTTAACAACAGATGGGTTATGTGTCATATGCTTGTCTGACAACAGATGGGTTAATGTGCCATTTTGCTTGTTAACAACAGACTGGGTTCATGTGTCATATGCTTTCTGACAACAGACTGCTCTGATGTGTCATTATGCTCGTTAACAACAGACTGGGTTCATGTGTCATATGCTTTCTGACAACAGACTGCTCTGATGTGTCATTATGCTTGTTAACAACAGACTGGGTTCATGTGTCATATGCTTTCTGACAACAGACTGCTCTGATGTGTCATTATGCTTGTTAACAACAGACTGGGTTCATGTGTCATATGCTTTCTGACAACAGACTGCTCTGATGTGTCATATGCTTTTCTGACAACAGACTGCTCTGATGTGTCATTATGCTCGTTAACAACAGACTGGGTTCATGTGTCATATGCTTTCTGATAGACTGCTTGAATGTGTCATGTTATTGCGTTCATGCGTCA
>CM065721.1:4603473-4605973 GCA_033310375.1 Conus canariensis | reverse complement strand
GCGTGCGTGCGTGCGTGCGTGTGTGTGTGTGTGTGTGTGTGTGTGTGTGTGTGTGTGTGTGTGTGTGTGTGTGTGTGTGTGCGTGTGTGTGTTTGTGTACGTGTGTGTGTGTGTGTATACGTGCGTGTGTGTGTTTGTGCGAGTGTGTGAATGTGTGTGCGTGTGTGTGTGTGCGCGTGCGCGCGTGTGTGTTTATGTTTAAAGCGAGGGGACGGGTATGCGTTCGCGCATACACGTGCGTGGGGCCACACGGGAGTGCGTGCGTGCGTTTGAATCCCTGCCGCCCCCCCCCCCCCCACCTCACACCCTGGAGCCCAGCAGACGGGAGTGGGGGGTGGGGGGGGGGGCGGGGGTGGCAGCGTCTGTGTGAAGCCTTGTTTATGGGCCAGCTAATGGACTCCCCATACAGCCCAGGCTCTTCCCCGCCAATGCTACAACCTCCTCTGGATCAATGGACACGCTGCTAGGGCTGAGGGGGGAAGGGGGCGCGGTGGGGGGGGGGGGGGGGGGCGGGGGGCTGGCTGTCTATTCTCTCACCTCATCCAACACGCCGTCATTGAGGGCAGGATGAAGAGACAAAAAATTAAAACAAAAGAAAAGAGAAAAAACAAAAAACAAAAAAGAATGGTCGGGCTATATGTATTTTCCTCATCCCATGTTAGCAATCTTTCAGACTGTGTATGTTTCGGTCAAGGCCAGCTAAATAGCCTGGTGTTAGGTCAAGGCCAGTTAGTTGAGAGCCCAATTACAGGTCAAGGTTATTTAATGATTCTGTTTTTTGAAGTACAGGCCAACCGGTTGGCCAGTTCGAGGTCAAGGCCACTTGGTACACAATTCTTAGCCCGTGTCATGGTCAGTCAGGCCAAAAAGACTTAATGGCCGTCGATAAACAATTCTTAATCAATGTCAATGTCAGTAAGGTTAAAAAGTCTACAGGCCGTTGACAAGCTGTTCTTAGTCAATGCCACTCTCAATCAGACTAAAAGGCCTAACGGGCATTGGGGACAGGGAACTGACACAGACTCACCGTGTCATTGGGGACAGTGAACTGATACAGACTCACCGTGTCATTGGGGACAGTGAGCTGATACAGACTCACAGTGTCATTGGGGACAGTGAACTGATACAGACTCACAGTGTCATTCGGGACAGCGAACTGATACAGACTCATCGTGTCACAGGGGACAGTGAACTGATACAGACTCACCGTGTCATTGGGGGCAGTGAACTGATACAGACTCACCGTGTCATTGGGACAGTGAGCTGATACAGACTCACCGTGTCATTGGGGACAGTGAACTGATACAGACTCACCGTGTCATTGGGGACAGTGAACTGATACAGACTCACCGTGTCATTTGGGACAGTGAACTGATACAGACTCACCGTGTCATTGGGGACAGTGAACTGATACAGACTCACCGTGTCATTGGAGACAGTGAACTGATACAGACTCACCGTGTCATTGGGGACAGGGAACTGATACAGACTCACCGTGTCATTGGGGACAGTGAACTGATACAGACTCACCGTGTCATTGGGGACAGTGAGCTGATACAGACTCACCGTGTCATTGGGGACAGTGAACTGATACAGACTCACTGTGTCACTGGGGACAGTGAACGGATACAGACTCACTGTGTCATTGATACAGACTCACTGTGTAACTGGGGACAGTGAACTGATACAGACTCACTGTGTCATTGATACAGACTCACCGTGTCATTGGGGACAGTGAGCTGATACAGACTCACTGTGTCACTGGGGACAGTGAACCGATACAGACTCACTGTGTCATTGATACAGACTCACAGTGTCACTGACACAGACTCACCGTGTCATTGGGGACAGTGAACTGATACAGACTCACTGTGTCACTGGGGACAGTGAACTGATACAGACTCACTGTGTCACTGGGGACAGTGAACTGATACAGACTCACTGTGTCACTGTGGACAGTGAACTGATACAGACTCACCGTGTCATTGATACAGACTCACTGTGTCATTGGGGACAGTGAACTGATACAGGCTCACTGTGTCACTGGGGGCAGTGAACTAAAACAGACTCACAGTGTCATTGATACAGACTCACCGTGTCATTGGGGACAGTGAACTGATACAGAATCACTGTGTCATTGATACAGACTCACCGTGTCATTGGGGACAGTAAACTGATACAGACTCACCGTGTCATTCATACAGACTCACCGTGTCACTGGGGACAGTGAACTGATACAGACTCACCGTGTCATTGATACAGACTCACCGTGTCACTGGGGACATTGAACTGATACAGACTCACTGTGTCATTGATACAGACTCACCGTGTCACAGGGGACAGTAAACTGATACAGACTCACCGTGTCATTGTGGACAGTGAACTGATACAGACTCACCGTGTCACTGGGGACAGTAAACTGATACAGACTCACCGTGTCACTGGGGACAGTAAACTGATACAGTCTCACCGTGTCATTGGGGACAGTGAACTGATACAG
>CM065721.1:4593473-4595973 GCA_033310375.1 Conus canariensis | reverse complement strand
TGCAGCCAGCCTCTCCCTCACAGGACCAGGGCAACGCATCTTCACAGTAGTAGTCCACTGCTGGTCTCTGCTCCATAAATCCACAGATTATCGCCCCTGGACGCCGACAGACTACACCGCAGCGTTGCCCCAGTGCACCTGCAGGACTGGTGGTGACCTCTGGCCAGAAACCACCGCAATGACCCCCCGAGACTCTGGCACCAGGGGGCCTTGGCTTTCTCCTCCTATTGTCTGTACAGGAGAGATAGCGTTTTTGTTTCAACGAGGCTAAACTGCCCCTCTTCTCTTTCCACGCCCGTTTTAATGTAGAGAATGGCATTTCTTCTTCTTCTTCTTCTTCTTCTTCTTCTTGTCCTCCTCCTCCTCTTCTCCTTCTTCTTCTTCTCTCTCTCATTTAGAGAATGGCATTCTCTCTCTCTCTCTCTCTCTCTCTTCTTCTTCTTCTTCTTCTCTCTCTCTCTCTCTCTCTCCCCTCTCTCTCTTCTCCCTCCCCCCCCCCCCCGTGTCCCTTCTGTTTAAGTTCTGGGTTTACAAACCCGTTTTCAAATCCCCACCCCTGTTCCTTTTTCCGACATCACCACGCCGTATTGATTGTACACGCAGTGAGCCTGTTAACATGCTTTGAGGATTTTAAAGTTCAAGCCGGGGCCAAACTAAAGTATTTAACCAATAACGTGAATGGTCATAGGGCATGCATTTCGGACAATGTCGTCAATGCATTATCTTTTTAAATAACATACAACAAATATCCCCCCCCCCCCCCGGGATGTAAACAAAACAGGAATAACTGTAGCCACCTTACCCTTCACTATCGGATAGAATTGCCACCCTCCCCATCCCCATCTCTATCATACGTATACACCTCTGCCCTTTCGTATGGACAGCGCCATTTTAAAAAAAAAAAAAGAAAGAAAGAGAGAAAGAAAGAAAACAGGAGCTCGTTTGTTGACATGGAGGTTAACGGTGCCGTTGAACATCTATAGTACTGAATGGTACTGTTTAACCTTTGCAAGTAAAGGATGGAAAGTGATGTTAAATCTTTGTAAATCAAGAATGGAACGCACCGTTCAACCTCTGTTCAATCTCCATTGGGATAGGATGGGGAATACTGTGCAACCTTTATAGATTAATGTAAGGAAGTACTGTTTAACCTCTGTAGGTAAAGGAAGAGATGTACTGTTCAACCTCTGTAGGTAAAGGAAGAGATGTACTGTTCAACCTCTGTAGGTAAAGGAAGAGATGTACTGTTCAACCTCTGTAGGTAAGGAAGAGATGTACTGTTCAACCTCTGTAGGTAAAGGAAGAGAAGTACTGTTCGAACCTTCTGTAGATAAAGGATGGAAAGTACTGTTCAACCTCTGTAGGTAAAGGATGGAAAGTACCGTTCAACCTCTGTAGGTAAAGAATGGAAAGTACTGTTCAACCTCTGTAGGTAAAGATGGAAAGTACTGTTCAACTCTGTAGGTAAAGGATGGAAAGTACCTGTTCAACCTCTGCAGGTAAAGGAAGGAAAGTACTGTTCAACCTCTGTAGTAAAGGAAGGAAAGTACTGTTCAACCTCTGTAGGTAAAGAATGGAAAGTACGTTCAACCTCTGTAGGTAAAGGAAGGAAAGTACTGTTCAATCTCTGTAGGTAAAGGATGGAAAGTACTGTTCAACCTCTGTAGGTAAAGGAAGGAAAGTACTGTTCAACCTCTGTAGGTAAAGATGGAAAGTACTGTTCAACCTCTGTAGGTAAAGGATGGAAAGTACTGTTCAACCTCTGTAGGTAAAGGATGGAAAGTACTGTTCAACCTCTGTAGGTAAAGGATGGAAAGTACTGTTCAACCTCTGTAGGTAAAGCATGGAAGTACTGTTCAACCTCTGTAGGTAAAGGATGGAATGTACTGTTCAACCTCTGTAGGTAAAGGATGGAAGGTACTGTTCAACCTCTGCAGGTAAAGGAAGGAAAGTACTGTTCAACCTCTGTAGGTAAAGGAAGGAAAGTACTGTTCAATCTCTGTAGGTAAAGGATGGAAAGTACCGTTCAACCTCTGTAGGTAAGAAGGAAAGTACTGTTCAACCTCTGTAGGTAAAGCATGGAAAGTACTGTTCAACCTCTGTAGGTAAAGGAGGGAAAATGTACTGTTCAACCTCTGTAGGTAAAGGATGGAAAGTACTGTTCAACCTCTGTAGGTAAAGGATGGAAAGTACTGTTCAACCTCTGTAGGTAAAGCATGGAAAGTACTGTTCAACCTCTGTAGGTAAAGGATGGAATGTACTGTTCAACCTCTGTAGGTAAAGGATGGAAGTACTGTTCAACCTCTGTAGGTAAAGGATGGAAAGTACTGTTCAACCTTTCTAAGTTTAGGAAGAGAAGTACTCGTAGTGCTGAATTAAAGGGTTCGACAGTACTTTGAACAACAACAAAGTCGGAAGAAAAGAGAACAGAAAAAAAAATGAGGAGAAAGAAAGAGGTGGGAGGAGAGAGAGAGAGGGAAGAGAGAGAGAGAGAGGGAGG
>CM065721.1:4578473-4583473 GCA_033310375.1 Conus canariensis | reverse complement strand
TGTATGACCGTTTTTTATCCTGCCATTAAGGCAGCCATATTCCATCTTCGGGGAAGGTGCATGCTATGTGTAACGTGTCATCCACACCAACGGCCACACTGGCCTTCTCTTCCGAAAGTTGGTGATGGGATTTGACGTGTGTGCAAGATGTTACGCGTGCGTTCACACACGGAACCTCGGTTTATAGTCTCATTCGAAGGACCGTATGGGAAATGGAGTCAGAACCAATGTTAACTCCGAGTGAAAAATCCCCCTGTACCGAAACGGCCCGGCAGAGATTCGAACCCGCAACCCCAAGATCACGAGTCCGGCGCTCTACCACTGGGCTACTCCGGCCCCCTGTTCTATTGTTTCAAGATCACCAGCTTCGGACAGGAATATGCTCAGAATGAAGTGCTGAGCATCTGTCCTTTTCCAGCTGAAGCTGTGCTTGGGCCACTGCATGAGATTTCCCAACTGACAAGTAGGCCCTGTATGAACGGGCCGAGGGTTTGTTTGCTTGACGTTTCTCTACTTAGTTCCCCTATACGTTGTTACTGAATTCTATGCGAGCCGATAGGAAAACACGGAACAGAAGTGTTTGGATGTAGGAACCTTTGAGTTACGCACAGGAGCGAAAACCACTGCGCTGATTGGCTCCTCTGACAATTAGTTGATATCTTTGGCCGCTGGAAACACCTGAGATGATATTTTGTTCCTTGATCGTTTGTCAGGGAGCCAGGTTTATGTCACAGTAGTGTATACACTTTCTTCAGCTGGAATTAACGGAGACTGGCTTATCCCCCCCCCCCCTCCAAACTCTTAACCTATACCAAACTGAAAATGGGTAACGTCAAAGTGAGGTGATTGCGAGCGGAACTTGTCTTGTAATTTGTTTGTTCCCCTTTGTCAGGCAGATAAATCATAATATTTCTTTACAAAAAAAATGAAAACGGGGTAGTCAAAACTAGAAAAGAAAAAAACTTACAATCAACCTCTGCAAGTACACCAGCTTGACTACAAACGAGTGAGAAGTCCTTCGCTGTTCTTCGACTACAACCCTCTTAGCTCCTCGTTTCATTCTGGGTCCTGGTGCTGGCCCCCAGTAGTGCTCTGAGGCGAAGGGAGGCTGAGGGAGGGGGTGACCCGGGGAATCAGGTCTGTTGTGAGTCAGGTCTGTTGTGAGTAGTGCTCTGAGGCGAAAGGAGGCTGAGGAGGGGGACCCGGGAATCAGGTCTGTTGTGAGTCAGGTCTGTTGTGAGTAGGCTCAGAGCGAAGGAGGCTGAGGAGGGGTGACCCCGGGAGTCAGGTCTGTTGTGAGTAGTGCTGAGACGCGAAGGGAGGCTGACGGAGGGGGTGACCCGGGGAGTCAGGTCTGTTGTGACTGCAACCCCCCCCCCCCCCTAACATCCTCAAGAACAATCCCACCCCGACACCTGTACAGCGAGTGCGCCCCATTACCCCCCCCCCCCTTACCTACCTGCCTTCCCCCTCCCAGTCCCACCTCCCCCTGATAACATCCTCAACAACAATCCCACCCCGACACCTGTACAGAGGCTGCGCCCCATTACCCCCCTACCTACCTGCCTTCCCCCTCCCCCCAGTCCCACCTTGTGGCCCTGCCGGCAGGTAAGGTGTTGAAGAAAACACAGATCCCCGACTGACTTCAAAGGGAAGAGAGCCGCCGGAGAGGAATCTTTCCAGATCTGTTCACACCTCTCTCTAGCACTGACCTTGCCTCCCACCCCGCCCCCTCCCCTCCCCTCCCCTTCCCTACTCAGCGGGGGAAAAACTAGTCTGGTGAAGCATCTGAGGCTTTTTGCCAATACAAGTTTCCGAGACTTTCGTGGGGTTCTTTTTTGGGGGAGGCGGGAAAAGGCAATTTTGTGTGAGTGGTTTGGTGCAAAGATCGCTACTACCACAGAAAACACGCTGACATGTAAATCACACAGCAGCAAACAAGCAAATTGTCAGATGACCTGACAGTTTCAGCTCCAGTTTCTACAAAGAGGTGTCACTGCGTGCGGACTAGTCCCCACATACGTTACACCACATCCTCGCTGCTAAAGCAGACCTGACAAATAGACCGAAAACCCATTCAAACACCAACTACAATGAGATGCCAAGATAAGAGAAGTAATCACAGATTACAGGTTGACAGATGGGTGACAAGTACAGATTTCAAACATCTGATAACTACAGACACTGAAAGACACACGAGGCAAAGGAAAGAAAATACATTCACATGGAGAGAGAGAGAGAGAGAGAGAGAGAGAGAGAGAGAGAGAGGAGAGAGGGGGGGGGTGGGGAGAGGGGGAGGGAGAGAGACAGAGAGACAGAGAGAGAGAGGAAGGGGAGGTGGAAAGGGGGTGGGGTGGGTGGGTGGGGTGGGGGGAGGGAGATGGGTTAAGAAAGAAGTAAGATAAAAGGGAGTGAAGTCACTGATGAAAAGGCCTTCCGCCTGAGCGGCGGCCCACCTCACCAAGCAGGTCCCCTGCGCAGTGTTCGGGTTGCCGGGGAAAAGGCTAATGAGGCAGAGCCTGAAGCCCCCTGCAGCTTTTTATCACTCCTCCATCACAGGCCGCGCGCGGCTTCCTCCTACTACTCCCCCAACCCCACCCCACCTCCATCCCCACCCCACCAACCCGCCCACCAATCACGTGATTAGGGAATTCACCCAATGGCAGCTCCTCATCCACCCTGTTAGACGAACCGTCCTCTCTCGTCTCTCTGTCTTCTGTCTGTCTGTCTCTGCCTCTCTCTCTCTTTGTCTCTGTCTCTGTCTGTCTCTCTGTCCCCCCCCCCCCTCTCTCTCTCTCTCTCCCAGGGTTCTGTATTAGGTCCTCTCCTGTATTAAGTCTTTATCAATGATCTTCTCTATTCACACTGAAGATTGATGCGAACTTTTTGTGATTACACCACTCAACACAAAGTAGCATCAACTCAGGACATAATTACAAAGGAATGTTGACATCTTATGCAACGGGTGTAACTCACGTGTCTCTGAATCCTACTGATAGTCAACACAACTCAAGGTCATGACTACACGACAAAGAAAACGGAACACGATCACACAGTTTCCTCCTCTTTTTGTCAGTGATCAGCAAATGGACGAAATCGACAACCATCGACTTCCGGATGTATGTATTGATCAGCATCGGTGTTTAATCACAGCTAAACGTTGAGTAAATCGATTCCCAAAATAGGTATGTCTATCGTGCTAGATCATGCTACGTGTGATTCCTACACGCACACAGGCTCTCTGAAATCAGTTATTGTTCTACGCTGTTTGACTCTGATAGTGCCCAAACCATTCAACTTCCTATCAGTCCCCCCCCCCCCCCCCCAACAGCACTTAAGGCCGTCTCCTTAAATCGATCAGTCTCAACGAGAGAGACTTGAACTGCAGCAGGAGTTTGGAGGCTAAAGGACAATGTGCTGTCAAGAAAGATGTGTCTGCAAGAAACAAACAGCGAAATATACGAAACAGCCTCGCAGATGCTTCAGTCTAATTCTAGTATAGAGCCCTAATGTTCCATTAATTTCAGTTCGCTACGCACTTAGCTGACCTTTTCAGACTAAGCTTTCAAAGTGCCAGAGTGCTTTGGAAAACACTTCCTAATTCACATTTCTGATGCCCTCAAAGAAGCCTGCTGAATCTTTCAAGCAAAAAGCTGTTTACGTGTTTCAAAGCCAGTCACTATTCAGAAGAAGCATAATGGAGACAAGCGTCAGGTGTATTATTGTGTTTATATCATGTAAAGTGGTTTTGTGACATCTGTTCTTCGTTTCAAATCACTTATGGTAAATGAGTGTTATGATGACTGTTGTTTCGTTGACGCATTATTGGTAGGGTTTTTTTTTTTTTTTTTAATTTTTAATTTTTATTTTTTGATAATCTGTTGATACTAGTTTAGCAGCTCGATTTTGTATGTAAGATGTCTGATGTCTGAAACAAAAACGACCTGTAACTGTGTATGTGATCTGTTCATTCATACCACTACAAGAAGGAAAAATTAAACAGCATCTCTCTCTCTCTCTCTCTCTCTCTCTCTCTCTCTCTCTCTCTCTCTCTCTCTCTCTCTGCCTGTCACATTGTCCTCCTCTCATGATTGGTAATAAATTGGTGGTGGTATTAAAAACACACGTTTCATTCTTTCCATTAAAAAAAATTCTTTGCATACTATCAAATATATATCAGCATTGATGTGAAAATCGTTTGTGTTTCCATATTACTGATTCAGATGATTTACATCGTTGCTATTCTTCTCTGAGTCGGTGCAACGATCCAGTGACCACCATCCCTCATCATGCCCTTTGAATATAATTTGTTTACAATGAGTACTTACTTCCAACTTAGTTCCAGGAACGATACAAAAGTCAGGAGTTACCCCCCCCCCCACCCCCCTCACTACCACTCTCCACCCCCTTCCTCCATTTCTCCTCAGTTCAAGCAGGCTCTGCTTCAGAAAGAGGGAACGAGCGGGACTCCCATGAGGTCAGAGGGGTGGAGTGATGGAGAGGTCAGGAGAGGTCAGGAGAGGTCAGGCGGACCGCGCCTCTAGACAGGTCCCAGCAGAGCCACTGAGCTTGGTCCTAGTGACCTTGACCTCACGGCCACTAGCACTGACAGATCTGCACCTTATTACCCGCACCAACAGTTGGAGGCAGTTCACAGATCAGCCTCATACTTCTAAGGCAAACAGTTTTCAAGATCTGTGTTATACGTGGGCACGTTCCCTACAGAATATTGAACACGCGGAGTCTGGAGAGCTGAACAGAGAAGAGTGTCTTCCGGTTCCTGAACTCCAGACTACTGCATGCAACAGGTCTTTCTTGTGATACGAAACACAACGTTGTTATTAACATGTAACAAACAAACACAACGTTGTTATTAACATGTAACAAACAAACACAACGTTATCTACATATCACACATGAGCACAAGACTTTTTTTTGTTTCTAAACATGCTACATATGAACACAAAGTTATCAACATGCTACGAAAAACACAACGTTGG
>CM065721.1:4565973-4568473 GCA_033310375.1 Conus canariensis | reverse complement strand
GAGAATGAGACAGACAAACAGACAGAGAGATAACAGTCTATCGCCATCCCGTTGTACACCGGGTCCAGGAAGGCATCAAAGGAGAGGGGACGGGGGCTGCAAGCTATATACAGTGTCCTAACAGCTCGGAACAGACAGTGACTGTCCACAACAGAATAACGAGATGGACGGAGCCCAGGGCGGCGCAGGGCCTTTGAAGTCCACCCGATACCGATCAGCCAACATAGCAGGCCCTTTCCGCTGACGCCCTGGCTGATGGACCACATGTTTCCCTCCCGATCGTCTCCCCTCTATACCCCCCCCCCCCTCTCCCCTCCCTGTCCTCATTCCCTCTCTGTGACAGTTAGGATTCCGGCCATCCAGTAAGAAGCAAGCATTCCATCACACTCTTTCATTTCTTTTAAGATACGTTTCAACGCCAACACCGTTTCATCAGCAGACTCACCGAAAGCGCCACAGAATATTCTTTTGAAAACGGATGGTCGGCCACTTCAGACTGGGACTGTGGTCAAGCACTATCACTGACTTCTCGCTGTACGTGTTGCGAGTACTGCAGACAACGAACCATTGGGCAATCTACCTGACAGTGCGACAGAAACACAGTTTATCTTGAGAACTGAAACATCACCAGTCTTTGGAAGCTCTATGTGAAGGAAAAGGGCAATAATAACATCACTGACTGCTTGACAGAATGAAGGTTAAAGAGAGGAATCACTCACAGATCCAGTCTAAATGGACAATTATAAGGCAGCGTGTATTATATTAATCAGCGACCAATACTGTAGTAAACGGAAGCCTGGGGTGACGACTGCTATGAGGGGCAGTTTATAAGGCAGCGTGTATTATAATATCAACGACCAGTACTGTAGTAAACGGAAGCCTGGGGTGACGACTGCTAGGAGGGGCAGCTTCCATTTCATATTCCACAGAGATCAGTTGATTGACGGGACAGAGAGGCACGAAGAGAGGAATCGGCAAGAAAAGAAAACGAAAAACGTTGGAATGAGAGAGAGAGAGAGAGAGAGAGAGAGAGAGAGAGAGAGAGAGAGAGAGAGAGAGAGACAGACAGACAGACAGACAGACAGACAGACAGAAGCACGCAGAGACAGACAGATAGACACACACACACATACACACAGAGACTCTGTGTGTGTGTGTGTGTGTGTGTGTGTGTGTGTGTGTGTGTGTGTGTGTGTGTGTGTGTGTGTGTGTGTGTGAGAGAGAGAGAGAGAGAGAGAGAGAGAGAGAGAGAGAGACTCGTCCGATATGTGAAGATATAAACTTCCATTCCTGAAATAAAGCCCAACCCCCCCCCCCCAACATACACACACTCACAACACACCTTCCCACCACCACTACACACACACACAAAACCTGTTCTCCGCTAACCAACAGCTGGACACCAAGCCACATTGCGAGCAGCATCTCTTCTGTCATGACACTAGAGAGAATCCAAGTCTGCTTCATCTTGCACCTAGGGCACTCTAAAAAAACAAAACAAACAAAGAAACCAACATCGGTCCCCGACCAGGGGCCGGAATAGCTCAGTTGGTAGAACGCCGGACTCGTAATCTTGGGGTTGCCGGGTTCGAATCTCCGCCGGGCCGTTTCGGGGGGTTTTCCCCTCGGAGTTAACTTTGGTTCTGACTCCATTTCCCATGCAGTCCTTCGAATGAGACTATAAACCGAGGTTCCGTGTGTGAACGCACGCACAACATCTTGCACACACGTAAAATCCCATCACCAACTTTCGGAAGAGAAGGCCAGTTTGGCCGTTGGTATGGATGACACCTTACACATAGCATTCCAACGAAGTTGGAGTATGGCTGCCTTAATGGCGGGATAAAAAAAAAAGTACGGCCATACACACAAAACTCCACTCCCTACACAGGGGGTGTCCGCCAGCAGTATCAGCCTGCGTACGCAGAAGAAGAAGAAGGAGGTCCCAGACCTCCCGCAGACATGCTGTCCTAATTACTTTAACGCATGCACAGAACAAACAAACAAACAAACAAAAAGGCGCTCAACTGTAAGGGTCCAGGAAGTAGAACACCGACATTTAGCAGAGAGAAAAAAAAAACAAAATCCGTGGAGACAAAATACCACACAATCCAATAGGCCTGCACCCTGGTAAAGAAGCGAACAGACCCAAAAGAAGTTAACAGACCCAAACTGACACAACGATGCTGAATGAAAAAATAAAAATAGATAACAATGGCGGTCTGTGTGAATCACAAAACTGCAGCAGCGGACTAATTGTAGTTGCGCCCCGCAATCTGTTCCCAAGAAACCCCCCCCTAACAGGCATGACAATTACGCCGGTTTTGCACGGAAAAGGGTCGTTTGTCTCTCCAGAGGCCATTCACATCCATCCATTTCTCGCCTGTGCTCTCGCCCTCCGTCTTCTTCTTCTTCCGACGGCCTTTTTTGTTTCTTTCTTTCTTTCTTTTGTTTTTCTTTTTTTTTCTTTCAATTCTTCTCTCGTGTCAAGAGAAGAGTC
>CM065721.1:4553473-4563473 GCA_033310375.1 Conus canariensis | reverse complement strand
TTTATTTATTTTTTTTTTGGGGGGGGGGTCCCATATTGTAAATGGTAACATGCTGTGAGTGGTTGTGGCCGTCAGCGTGGATTGTTTTTTCCCAGTCACCCTTGCAGCCAAATAGAATGCGCGAACCGGTATGCTGCTAGCAGCGACACCTGCAAAGCATCTGGTCACGGGGGGAGGCCATGACAAAACAAGGGAAGTCACCCTTGTTATGTTGCTTTTCACAACAACTTGAAAGATGCGCCATGAATTTATGAGCCGCAGGTGCTCCCCCGAGTAACTCACGCTGCTGTGTTGGGCGACGAGAGAGAGAGAGAGAGAGAGAGAGCGAGAGAGAGCGAGAGAGAGAGAGAGAGAGAGAGAGAGAGAGAGAGAGAGAGAGAGAGAGAGAGAGAATACGGATACGGATGTTTTATTCATACAGAGAGAGAGAGAGAGAGAGAGAGAGAGAGGGAGAGGGAAGGAGAGTGAGAGAGAGAGGTGAGAGAGGGAGGGAGAGAGTGAGAGAGAGAGAAAGAGAGGGAGAGAGTGTGTGAAAGAGAGTGAGAGAGAGGGAAGGAGAGAGAGAGAGTGAGAAAGAGTGAGTGAGAGAGTGAGAGAGTGAGAGAGAGAGTGAGAGAGAGTGAGAGAGAGGGAAGGAGAGAGGGGGGAGGGAGAGAGAGGGGGGAGAGGGAGAGAGAGTGAGAGAGAGTGAGAGAGAGGGAAGGAGAGAGAGAGGGGGAGGGAGAGAGAGGGAGAGAGAGAGTGAGGTGTACGGGGATGGGAGGGGTGGGGGTCAGGAGCGGGGCTGGACGGAGGGAAGGGGGGGGGGGGGGGCAGGACACAACATGGTCAAGCCATCTTGACGGGATGGTTGGTTATGCCCTGTGCAAAGAGTAAAACCCCCACCCACCTCCTTTATATTCACTCAGCTTTTCACACATCTACATCACCGCGAAGGCGTCCATAGCTCTTCAAAACTAAAACCCCTTACAGCTATGTGATCCAGTTGAGACCACCAGTACATCAACTGTTTACATGACGGTGCGAATGAAGAGCTTTTGCGTTCAGCATATCAACAACATGTTAAGCGGAGAGAGAGAATGAGAGAGAGAGAGAGAGAGAGAGAGAGGAGAGAGAGAGAGAGAGAGAGAGAGAGAGAGAGAGAGAGAGAGAGAGAGAGAGAGAGAGAGAGAGAGAGAGGAGAGAGAGACGGCCCCTCATCGTCCCCAGACACTACCAGTCTGCCTGCCATGACAGTCTGTCCATGACAGTCCCCACTGGTCACTGTGCGGTCAGGCAGGTGGTCAGTAGAAGTCCTACTGGGTCACAACGCCAAGGACAGGACTGAGTCTCTCTAACCTGGTGCCCACACTGGCTGCTCCCTAGCCATCGACTCCCCTCCACGCACGGACGCACGTACGCCCCCCCCCCCACTCCCACTGCCTGCTCCTACACACACACACACACACACACACACACACACACACACACACACACACACACACACACACACATTCAATCGATCATTCAATCATGCCAACTTCAACAATTAACTTTTCGAACATGTAACAGTCATACCCTTTCTTTCCAAGGCATCATAATCTATCATATTGTCATGTTGATATTCAACCTTCTTCTGTCATGGCACTGATACGTGAATAATGGTGGGAGGAGGGGGGGGGGGAGGGCAAAGAGCGAGGTATGAAGCCCAGCAGGAGAAAGACTTGGGAGCACGCGCACACATACAGCCGCCATGCTGCCACCCATCGCTTTCTCTCCACACCTCCAGGGTCTGTCTCGCACCTGGCATCGCTATCATCTGTTTGCAGGCTCGCACACGTGCGTACGTGTATACACACACACACACACACACATGCATGCACACACAGATATGCACACACACACGCACGCACGCACACACACATATGCACACGCACGCGCGCACACACACACACACGCACACATACATAGACACACACATACACATACAGAGGGAGAGAGAGAGAGAGAGAGAGAGAGAGAGAGAGAGAGAGAGAGAGAGAGAGAGAGAGAGAGAGAGAGAGAGAGAGAGAGAAGCTATATTTCTTTTTTACTAAAAAAATAAGAAAGAAAAAAAAACACACCGTTATTTACGAGAGGATTAAAAATAGTTAGCTTATCCTATAAACTACCCTGCCTATACCTCTTGCCTCCTGTTCTCCCTTCAGAATCACTCCCCTTCCCCCCCCCTTCACCTCTTCTTCCTCCCCATCCCCCATACCACCCCGCTATACTCCCCCTCCCCCACCCCTCCCCCCGTCCCGCCTCCCCCATCAATCCCTCTCCGCACAGACACACACACAACCAATCGCATCGCAACGATCGAGCTCGCAGGCGAAGTTCATAACAAACGCGTAAGAAATCTATACATCTTGAATCATGGTGGTCACATATGCATAAGAAGGCCATATACCTGTCAGCGAGGGTGTCCACTTATGTATAATAAACACATCGGCGGCAATGAACGCCGCAACCGTACGCATAAGAAATAAGTCGACTCGTAACCCCCCCGCTCCAGAGGTGATCATTGACCTCTGACCCCCTCCGAGCAGTGACCCCGGCCCCAGCACATGAGGAGGAGGGCGGTGGGAGTTGTGGGTCTCCTATGATGGAGAGTGGACGCTCTGTCCGTCCGCCTAGAAACCCTCCTGGGTATCAATTAATCATAGTCTCCTGCCGGACCCGCCGGCCCTGACCAGTTCCTCCTCATCATCTGTCCTCACAAGGTAAAAATGACCGTGGGTGGGAGGGGGGAGAGAGAGAGAGAGAGAGGGGGGGGGGTGCGGAGGAGAGGGAGGTAGAAAGAGAGAGAGAGAAGGGGGGAAGGATGGGAGACACAGAAAGAGAGAGAGAGAGAGAGAGAGAGAGAGAGAGAGAGAGAGAGTGGCAGAGGAAGAGACAAAGAGAGAGACTGAGACGGAGAGACAGCGATCCAGCCAGAGAGAGAGAGAGAGAGAGAGAGAGAGAGAGAGAGAGAGAGAGAGAGAGAGAGAGAGAGGAGAGAGAGAGAGAACGAGGAGAAGAGAGAGAGAGAGACAGAGAGATGAGAGAGAGACGGAGGGACAGACAAAGAGAAAGAGAGACAAAGACAGAGGGACAGACAGAGACACAGAGAGAGACAGAGACAGAGAGACAGCCAGCCAGCCAGGCAGAGAGAGAGAGAGAGAGAGAGAGAGAGAGAGAGAGAGAGAGAGAGAGAGAGAGAGAGAGAGAGAGAGAGACAGCTAGTCAGTCAGACAGGCAGAAACAGAAACAGAAAACAGACAGACAGAGACAACAAATGCATACAAACAACAACAACAACACCACCAACAGAAAGAGAGACACACTGCCATAACTTTGTACTTTGTATTACGAACATTAGAGTGGCCATTGACGCGTCTGTGTCCGATCAACAAAGAAAGAAGGAAACAAACAAAACAAAACAAAGCTAAGGAACTGACCAGCAGAAAGATGCTGTGAACAGCAGACAGAAAGGCACTGACCAGCAGAGAATGGCTCTGTGTGCGTGTGTGCGTGCGTGCGTGCATGCGTGCGTGCGTGCGTGCGTGTGTGTGTGTTGTCCACGAAGTTCGCAGAGTCCTTTCGTTGACTAGGAAGCATTTATTCAAGTGAAAAAACAAAATCATGTTCAGCTATGGCAAGTAAGCCAAAATTAAACCCTAACCAAAAACATGAGAAAAAAAGGGGGAAAAAATGAGTGAAAGACAGAAAGAAAACAGTGAAAAATAAGAAAAGCGAGAAGCAAGAAGCTTCACAACGGTCGGTGGGTTTATGTCATGGCGTACACTGTACCCACTTTAACATGTGAAATTTTGAGTTCACAAGAAGAATGAAAAAGGGAAGAAGAAAAAAAAAAAGACAGAAAAAAAAAAACGACCAGAACATGCACGACACACAGAGGGGGTGAACGAACGGGCTGAATGGATGGAATCTGGTGATTGTTTTGTCAGTATCGATTATTTAAAGGTTCCAAATTGATACTAACTTGATTTTCTGGCTAACGCAGCCAACTCAGCTGGAAAAAAAAAGAGACTGAATTTCTGAACATGAAATACAAATGACAGAAAGGTAGAAGAAGAAAGAAAACAACAACAGCAAGACAGAAAGACAGAAAAAGAAGGAAAACATGATGAAAAAAAAGACAAAAAGGAGAGTGGAGAAAGGGAACGCAAGAAAAGAAAACACATCAGTATCGCGAGGGGCATCTTCTGATAAAGGTCAAACAAAGTGAAGTAAAAAGAAACAAAATGACGAATTAGAGAGGAGGAGACAAGAAGGAAGAAAAGAAGAAAAAGAAGAAGAAGAGAAGAGAGAAGAAGAAGAAGAAGAAGAAGAATGAGAAGAAGAGAAGAAGAAGAAGAAGAAGAAGAAGAAGAAGAAGAAGAAGAAGAAGAAGAAGAAGAAGATGAAGAAGAAGAAGGAGGAAAAGAAGAAAAAAGAAGAAGAGGAAGCAGATAAAGATGAAGGAAGTAGAAGACGACGACTACGACAACGACGACTACGACGACAACTACGACGACGACAACGACGACGACAACGACGACGACGACAGACGACAACGACGACGAAGAAGAAGAAGCAAGAGGAAGAGAAGGAGGAAGAGGAGAAGGAGGAGGAGGAAGAAAAGAAAAAGAAAGAAAGAAAGAACTAGGAGAAACAGAGGATGAGTAAAAGGTCTGTCTCACCAAAGCTAACGGTCTTCCTAACTACAACCCAACACACCATGTTGAACGTTTTACGAGGGGTGAACCCCCACCCCCACCCCCCAACGGTCATGAGTTAACCTCTGTCTGTCTGTCTGTCTACCTGTCTGTCTGTCTGTCTGTCTCTCGCTCCCTCTCTCTCTCTTGATTTCTCTCTCTCAATCTCTCTGTCTCTGTCTCTCTCTGTCTCTCTCTGCCTCTCTCTCTCTCTCTCGCTCTCTCTCCCAGTCTCTCTCTGTCTCTCTGTCTCTCTCTCTCTCTGTCTCTCTCTGTCTGTGTGTGTGTGTGCCTTTCCCACGTGGGGTCGTTTACCTGTTGCGTGGATTATCAAGGTCTGCTGTCAGAAGCGACGCCAGTCGGCTAGTTCTGCGGCCCCCACATGGGAGCGCTCTATCAGCATCTGCCCCCCATGCTTTCTGCCAGCCTCTGGCATCATCAAAGCCACGCCAGAAGGCACGCCTTCCTTGCCACACAGTGACTCTCTCACATTGTGCACCGGTCTGTTTGCATGATCGTTTGTTTGTTTCTTTGTTTGTTTTTCCTCTCCTGTTACGTCCAGTCTTCGAGTCAGTTTCGGGTATTGCATTTTTGGAGGGTTGTTTCGACCCGTTATTCATTTTATAATTATTGGATTGTATTCACACATACAGCAAAACTCTAAACACCAGAACTAGAATATAAACAAGCAGTGACAGGGGAGGGGAGAAGAAGAAGAATGAATGAATGAATCTTTAATGGGTTGAGAATTAGGCTCATTGAAGGCCTTTTTACAATTCTGCCCAACAACACTACAATTTAGAAAAGGTAACATCGAATTACAAAATAACATCAATATAACGATTTCATGCTTAAAATTCTCTCTCTCTCTCTCTCCTCTTCTCTCTCCCTGTCCTCCCCCCCCCTCTCTCTCTTTCTCACACACACACACACACACACACACACACACACACACACACACACACACACACACACACACACACACACACAACACATCTCAATCAACTGCATCGTTTATCAGCAGTACACTTTTTTTTTTTTTTTTTTTTGTCTCCGGTAAGTATGTATAGTCAGGCTAATGTCTACGCATAGGTCAGTCATGAGTATCAAAAAGAAGTAACTTTACTTCATTTTTGAAAGCTGATAATTGGGAAATATTTCTGTATTTTGCTGGAAGTGTGTTCCATTCTTTACAGCCACAGAAGGAGAAACTTGTTTTGAATAAATCTAAATTAGCTTTAGGAATAATGAATCTGAGCGAATCATGATGGTGATGTAAATGTACTATTGATTTAAATAATCTGGGCATGCGTCATGAACAATTTTGTGCATAAGAATCAGAGTGTTGATGTTATACATGAGTGAAGAGGCAGTATTCTATTGTACCTAAATACATCACGCATAGAAGGATCGGATTGTTTCTGACAGCTGATCATCTTAATGGCTCGTTTTTGTAATGAACAAAGTGGTTTTAAAGTAGACGGCGCACATTTACCCCAGATAATAGAGCAGTAGTCTAATCGAGCCTGAACAAAAGCAAAATAATACATTTTTCGTGAATGTTCGTTGAGAAAGTGTTTTATCTGTGACAGCTGGAACACACAACACGAGACTTGTTTGATTAGGTTATGGATCTGATCGTGCCAGGAAAGATTTTCATCGATGACGATGCCTAATAATTTGTGCTTTGTAACTTGTTTTATTGTTTTATCTTTGTACATTATTTTTAATTTTGCTTCTTTTATGACTTGTCTTTTTTGACGTGCACATATTAACATAGACTCGGTTTTATGAGGATGAACAAGCATGTCATTTGAATCACACCAGCCTTCCACTGATTTCATGCTTGCATTTAAATGATAATTAATTTCATCGATGCTATGACTAGAGTATTGTAAAGATGTATCATCAGCGAACAAATCACACACTGCATTTTGAATTGATAAAGGGAGATCATTTATGTAGAGGGAGAACAACAGGGGACCTAAGATTGACCCCTGTGGCACGCCTCTTGGCAACAGTCTTTTAGAAGAAATAACACCTCGTGAAAAAACAGATTGCGTACGGTTCGACAAATAAGATCTAAAAAATGATTCCGTGTTGTTGTCGACGCCGTAAACATTAAGCTTTTTTAGCAGTATATTGTGATTAATTAAATCAAAAGCCTTTGTTAAATCAATAAAAACTACACCAACTGCTTTCCTGTTGTTGATATCTTTTAGCCACAAATTTGTGATCCGACACAAAGCCGTTTCACATGAATGTAGTTTCCTAAATCCTGACTGATTGATATACAACAGTTTATGTTTCTCAATAAAAGATGATAGATGGTGATGGATATGACGTTCTAATGGCTTTGAGACGGACGATAGCAGCGAAATTGGTCTGTAGTTATTTGGATCATCTAAATTCCCCTTTTTGTGCAGAGGGATAATTTTTGCATGTTTAAATGCTTCTGGAAAGTAATGTTTAGATAAACATAGATTAAAGAGGTATGTAAGAGAATCTACAATATATGGTACAGATAGTTTTAATATCTTGGGACTGATTCCATCAAAGCTGTATGAACTTTTATTTTTCAAAGTTGATAGATATAAAAACACTTCATTAACAGATATTAGGGGGATAGAAAACTTTGCGTGCATATTTTTTGCATCACAAAATTTCTGTAAATTCGCAGTGTCAAAAATGCTAGTTTTATCTTTCCCTATGTTTAGCTTGTTACCAATATTGGCAAAATGATCATTTAGTGTTTCTACTGGAATGGAACATTCCTGTCTTGATGAACACGGTCCGGTAAGTTTATTAAAGCTTTCCAAATAGAGGCTCCGTTGTTTTTATTTTGGACCAACTTTCTGAAAGAATCACATTTAGACTTTCTAATCATGTACTTCACAATGTTGCGTTTTCTCTTATACTCTTTGTCAGAGCCTACACTTTTTAAATTGTCCCTCTCGTCCATGGCATTCAGAATATCCTGAGTGAGCCAGACAGGCAGGATATCTGATTTGACTCGCCTTTGGATCAATGGGATGTGTTTGTCGACAATATTCAGAAAGGTTCTCGTCCAAAAGGCAAGGGCATCATCTGGATCGGTGTAGCTATAGATGTTTGCAAAAGGCGAGGAAATGAGATCAGATTGAAAAGCGTGTAAGTTGAAGTTTTTGAATGAACGAAATGTGATTACCAAATGACTTGCTTTTGGAACTTTAAAACCTTTTTTGTTCCAAGTTACGCAAACAGCATTGTGGTCACTTGCACCAGTAGGCGGTACACATATTTCTGTAAGTGCAGCAATGTTCGACGAATATATGTGGTCTATAAGGGTATTAGATTTTGAAGTAACTCTAGTCGGTAAAGAAATGCACTGATGAAGATTATATGAATTAGCAATGTTGGACCATTGAGAACAAGACTGAAACAGATCTATATTGAAATCTCCCAATAATAGTATTTCTGTTTTCAAAAGCCATACTGTATCCATCATCTCACAAAAATCGTTATACCAGCTGGACTTACTTTTAGGATGTCTGTATACAAATCCGACAAGAATTGACGCTGTCTTACTTTTTGACTGAATTTCAAGCCACGTTATTTCAATATTTTTGTGACAAAGATCGTTACGAATTTTGTATGGGACATCTTTTTGGACGTAGACAGCAATACCTGTTTCAAGAATATTTTCAGGATTTCTCCGGAGCTACACTAATTGATATAAAGAAGAAGAAGAAGAAGAAGAAGAAGAAGAAGAAGAAGAAGAAGAAGAAGAAGAGAGGAGGAGGAGGAGGAGGAGGAGGAGGAGGAGAGAAGGAGAAGAAGAAGAAGAAGAAGAAGAAGGAAAAGAAGGAAAAGAAGGAAAAGAAGAAGTAGTAGTAGTAGTAGTAGTAGAAGAAGAAGAAGAAGAAGAAGAAGAAGAAGAAGAAGAAGAAGAAGTAGCAGCAGCAGCAGCAGTAGTAGTAGTGGCAGTGATACTGGTAGTAATATTAGTAATAGCAGCAGTAGCAGCAGCAGAAGTAGTAATAGCAGCAGTAGCAGAAACAGAGCTACACTAATTATATAAACTCCATCAAAACAACAACCACTAATGTCATAAACAACTTTGACAGCTACCGCTGCCGCTGCTTCTTCAGTTCCAACTAACTGCTACTACGGTTCTTGCTGTTGCGACTCCCCCCCCTCCCCCTCCCCCTAATTTCTCCCATTGCTTCTACTTCTGGCGTGTCCGCATTGACACAGCGTTTACCCCCCCCCCCCCCCCACCACCACGGTATTCTTTCTGTCTTGAAGAAGTCACTGACAGTCACGGCTGCTGTGTTTGTGACGTTGCCTCGTCTGTGTCCTCCCGTTTCAACAACACGATTTTCAGGATATCGCAATTCCTAAGGACACTTCTTTCGCTAGGTCAGTCAAGACAAGCTACACCTTCAGCATGTGAGCTTCATCCTAGTCCCCCTGTCAGCTACACAAGGATCACACCAGACACAAAAAGAGGAACACCACAACACCACAACCAGAACTACATGACGAGTTGGCCGCTGTTCACGTTGTCCGCAACATGAAGCCAGACAGAATCTTACCGATCAGCACTGTCTAACCCCGCCCGCCTCACCCCACCCCCTCCTCCCATCCCTCGCTTCCTCTGACCCCCTCCTCTCTCCTTCTCTGTCTGTCTGTCTGTCTGTCTGTCTGTCTGTCTGTCTGTCTGTCTGTCTGTCCTCTCTCTCTCTCTCTCTCTCTCTCTACTCTCTCTCACGGACAAATGGGAAAACATCTCTGCCTAAGATTTTGATCCTCGAACGAATGAAGGTTTTCTGACTTCTAGAGTTCTCTCTCTCTCTCTCTCTCTCTCTCTCTCTCTCTCTCTCTCTCTCTCTCTCTCTCTCTCTCTCTCTCTCTCAAGAACAGGCTCTGCGTAAAATCTTAGGTCCTTGAACGAAAAAAGGAGTTCCGAGTTCTGAATTTTCTCTGTCTGTCTGTCTGTCTGTCTGTCTGTCGTCTGTCTGTCTCTCTCTCTCTCCCACACACACACACACACACACACACACCACGCACCACACACACACACACACACACACACACACACACACACACACACACACACACACACACACACACACACACACACGC
Organism: Conus canariensis; assembly: GCA_033310375.1. Classification (NCBI taxonomy): domain Eukaryota; kingdom Metazoa; phylum Mollusca; class Gastropoda; order Neogastropoda; family Conidae; genus Conus; species Conus canariensis. The sequence continues at coordinate 4,553,625 of CM065721.1, read as the reverse complement.
TGCCAGACCCAGACAGGCCAACAAGGATGCAACACGGTGCAATCCCAGAGTGTCAGCCTACAACCGAGCGGTGTCAGATGTCGGGTATTAGCAGACAGCACAGAGAGAGAGAGAGAGAGAGAGAGAGAGAGAGAGAGAGAGAGAGAGAGAGA
>CM065721.1:4530973-4540973 GCA_033310375.1 Conus canariensis | reverse complement strand
CGCGCGCGCGCGCGGGTGTGTGTGTGTGTGTGTGTGTGCGTGCGTGCGTGCGTGCGTGTGTGCGTGCGTGCGTGCGTTCGTGTGTGCGTGCGTGCGTGCGTCGTGTGTGCGCGTGTGTGTGTATGTGTGTGAGTTAGCGGGGGTGGGGTGGAGGGGGCAGGGAGCGTTCATATTAGTGTTGGTGTACGTAGTGCCGAGGTCGTGGCTGACAGGATGGCGTGTAGAGCTCCAGGTTTTGATCATGTGACAACTTCGTGTCCCTTTGTAGCTTGCATTGCTGACAATATCGGTTCCCTTTGCCCTCTCTAACTTCTTCTAATGCTAGCTTTCATATCATCTATCTATGTATATGTACCTATCTGTCATGATGACGATGGTCATCATCATCACCATCCTCACCATCATCAATCCTGCTACAAAGTTTTCCTCCTCCAATACAACCTTTCGCTCTCTCCTAACCCTGCTGCAACCTTCTTTTTCTCCCCTTATCTTCCTACCTCTCTCTCTCTCTCTCTCTCTCTCTCTCTAACCTCACAACCTTCCCCCTTTTCTTCTAACTCTATCCTCTCTTCTCTCTCTCTCTCTCTCTCTCCTCTACCAAACTCTACTCCCACTCGCCTTTTCTATCCCCATCAACTTCTCTCGCTCAATCCCTCTCATCTCTCTCTCTCTCTCTCTCTCTCTCTCTCTCTCTCCCCTCTCTCTCCAACACTGCTACATCCCTACTCGCCTTCCTATCCCTATCAACTTCTCTCGCTCCCAATCTTCACTCTCTCTCTCCTCTCTCTCTTCTCTCTCACTCTCTTCTCTCTCGTCTTCTCTCTTTCTCTTCTGGTTTCTGTCTGTCTGTCTCTGTTTGTCTGTCTCTCTCTTTCTCCCCGCTCTCTCTTCTCTCTTTCTCTCTATCTCTCCCCCCTCCCTCTTTCCCTCCTCGCTCTCTCTGTCTCCTATCTCTCTCTATCTGTCTGCCCCCCTCCCCCTTTTCCCCTACTCTGTCTGTCTCTTTCTCTCTCTCTCTCCCCAAACTCCTTGCTCCAAACTTCTCTCTCTCTCTCTCTCTCTCTCTCTCTCTCTCTCTCTCTCTCCCTAACCCTATTACAACCTTTCTCTCCCCCCCCCTTCCCTCCTAACCTTACTACAACCTTTCCCACCCTCCTAACCTTGCCTCAACCTTTTCTCTCTCTCTCTCTCTCTCTCTCTCTCTCTCTCTCTCTCTCTCTCTCCCAGCTACGCCACCGGACTCACGACAGCCCAGGAGGAGGAATCAATACAGTCATCTGTTTGGAATAAAAATGACAGCAAATCGTCGGCATCTCGCAACTCCTCTCCACCACACATAGTGATTCTCCTTCTCCTCGGAGCAGCAGAAGCAAAAGTAAAAATGGTTGGTTCCCTCGATCTCCCCAGTCGGCTCTCTCGACCGACAAAGTCGCTCCCCACTTTCCTGGCCAGTGGTGTGATTCATCCTGGCTCTCTGGTTCCTGCCCCGAGTGTTGTGCTGAACGATTCCAGAACGAACCTGTCCCCTCCTCCCGCCCCCCCCCCCCCCCCCCCCATCGCTGCTCTGCATTGTGTACTTAAGCCATTCACAGAAAAGCATGTACACTGAGAAACCCAAACCTGACTTTGTATTCCGTTTGCTATATTGCTGTATGTATTTATCTTGTCTTATAACCCAGCATCTCTCTCTCTCCTCTCTCTCTCTCTCTCTGTGTCTGTGTCTGTCTGTCTCTCTGTCTGTCTCTCTCTCTGTCTCACTCTCTCTCTCCCCCCCTCTCTCCCCCCCCCCTCTCTCTCTTTAACTGACTCTCATTCTCCTCCTACTCGAATTTTTCTGTAGAAATACCAGAGTTAATTTTTCCTGCCAAGCACTGGCTGACAATCTGAGATCTAACCGAGTAAACACATGAGTAAGATTTATTTTAGGAACGCGAAATATTCTGTGAAAAAACTCCATGATCTTGTTGTCTTCAGGAACAGACGTATAATATATGATTTCCATCTTACAAACACAGTCTTCATTTCACAAGAAACGTTATATTGATTTCTTTCAGTGTGTTACTTCTATTTTCTTTCTGTTTGTGAGAACAGAGCGTTAGTTTACCTTTTCCGGCAATCTTAATACGATCCATTTTTGCTTTGATCTCTGATTGGAAATGGTAGCGCGGAAACTTGATTCAACTGGCTCAGAGCTGGCAGGAAACATACAAGAAAGTAATCTTGCCAGAAGCTATTCAAAAGAAAAACCTATTTTCCCTTGCATCTCTGAGCGCTCAAAGAACATCAAGAAATCTAATGCAAGCTGGATGGATTCGAAAAACAAAACAAAGCAAACAAACAAACACAAAACAAAAACATACCAACACACACATGAAAAAAAGGAGGGGGGGGGGGGTTAGTAAAACGAAGTCCTAGAATTCGAGAAAAAAGAGGAAAACACACACACACACACACACACACACACACACACACACACACACACACACACACACACACACACACACAGAAGAATGGCGATTTTCTCACCACGAAGGAAGACACAGAAGAAAAAATCCACACAAACATACACGAAGCAAACGAACTGTGAAACAGGAACGGAAAAGTGGGAGCAATGTGCTGAATAAGAAATGGAAAAACATGAGGAAGGACGGGATAAACATTTATTATTCCACCAAAAAAAAAAAAAAAAAAAAAATCACCACAAACAACGAAGCACTCTTTTGGGATGAGAAACTCACCGTCGTTTTGTTTCGTTCTCTTAGCTCCCAAGATGCATTCGAGGGTGTGATTTATTAAAATCACAGCCCTTTGGCTACGTCGGCCTTCATGTGAAACGTGAAAAGAAGAAGAAGAAAAAAAAAAGTAAAAAAGAAGGAAAATATCACCCTGCCTGCGTTCCTTTCCTTGTACCGTTAATCACGCTTTAGCTCCTGAAACGAAGCCAGCCGATATCATAATTATTATTATGATTCAAAGACGTATTTTGCAACTGCACACTTATCAAGCGTGTGCACTAAAATCGTTTTTACATCTATGTCATTTTGTGAAGACGTGCTGAACAGAAGACCAACGATATCTTTCTCGATTTGAACTGTCCTGGTCTTTTTTTTTTTTTTTTTTTTTCCAAAATCACGCTACGTTACATTCATTTTCTTTTATCAGTCATCAATTGAACGGGAAAATAATGATTGGGATAGTCCATAAATTACAGAAGAACATCAAATTGTTCGGGATAATCCACTTACAAGCGATACATTTCGTTCGCAGACGCACAATAGCACTTCCGGTCGACCCCTGCCTAACCTTCCCTTTCGTTTCCATTTTTTCTTTCTTTTCTTTTTCTTTTTCTCTTTCATTTCGTAGAGAGGTCAGGAGGTGGGAGGAGGAGGAGAAGTGAAGGGAGGGAGGGAGGGTCAGGTAGATATGGGGGCGGGTGGTGAGGGTGGGTGGGGTGTGGGGCGGTGAGGGGCAGGGAGAGGTACCATTGGGGAAGGGCGGAGCGGTGAATGGGGGTGAGGGGGGGGGGGATGGGGTGGGAGGGGTGAGAAATCTTACATTTCCAGACATTCTCTCATTTCCTTCCCCCAGCCATCAAGGCTTCTTCAGACCCAATCAGACCCCAGGGTTCCCACGTCCCCCCACCACCACCCCCACTACCACCTCACCCCACCCCCTACCACCCACCCCCCTCCTCAGCGGGCCGTTTGGACGCCTCGTTTTTGACATGAGGTGGTGACAAGTTCTGACAGACTTATTCCAAGCTGCCCCCTCCGCTCAGCACTCTGGGTAATGAATGTCTCCCCAGAAAGGTGCGCCCCACTGTCCATCACACGGCCTGTGGATAGAGATTGGGGGGGTGGGGGGAAGAAGGTTGGGTGGAGTGGGGTGGGGGTGGGGTGGGGAGGGTGGGAATAGTGGGATCGGGAGGAGGTGAGGGGATGAATGTGTGGGGGTGGGGTGTGGTGGGGTGGGGGAAGTCATTGTTCAAATTTCATGGCTCTGACTTCCTCTCTAAGCTGGTTTCCTTGGGGTCACCTTCCGGAGCAGGCTCGGGTTCTCTTGGAGGGGCTGGCCGGGACAACCAATTGGAAGGCCCGTGTGAGCCGGGCGGTGGGTGGGTGGGTGGTGAGGTGGGGGGGGAGGGAGAGAGACAGAGAGAGAGACAGACAGAGAGAGAGAGAGAGACAGACGAGAGAGACAGAGAGAGAGAAGACAGACAGAGAGAGACAGAGAGAGAGAGAGAGAGAGAAGACAGAGAAGACAGAGAGAGAGAGAGAAGAGAGAGACAGAGAGAGAGACGACAGAGAGAGACAGAGACAGACAGACAGAGAAGACAGAGAGAGACAGAGAGGAGAGAGAGAGAGAGAGAGAGAGAGAAATGAGAGATGAGAGAGAGACAGAGAGCTGCAGCCCTGACATGATGTCAGCGCATGTCATCTTTCCCGACAGCTCCGATCGTTCCTTCCCTCCCTCCCCCCCCCTCCCCCGGACCCTACACACACTTCATTCCAGGATAGGGAACTTCCAAGCACCCAAAGTTCACCGTCCGAGGGCAGTTCAGGGAACTACTCTTTACTCTGTCTGTCTGCTGCCTGCTTCTCTGTGTTACGTGTGTGTGTGTGTGTGTGTGTGTGTGTGTGGTGCGTGCGTGCGTGCGTGCGTGCGTGCTGGTGTGTTGTGTGTGTGTGTGTGTGTGTGTGTGTGTGTGTGTGTGTGTGTGTGTGTGTGTGTGTGTGTGTGTGTGGTGTGTGTGTGTGTTGTGTGTTGTGTGTTGTGTGTGTGTTGGGTGTGTGTGTGTGCGTGGTGCGTGCGTGCTGGCTGTGTGTGTGTGTGTGTGTGTGTGTGTGTGTGTGTGTGTGTTGTGTGTGTGTGTGTGTGTGTGTGTGTGTGTGTGTATTTGATGATATCATGTCCTTGCGACTGCTGGAACTTTCCCAAGATAATCATATGTTTATCTGCACGTTACAGGCTGGCAATCACAAGGCTACATCAAAATGGTGTTATGCTCTGCACAGTTATGCGGGGATTGTCTTCAGTCGTTCAAGGCTACATCAAAATGTTGTTATGCTCTGCAAGTTAGCGGGATTGTCTTCAGTTGTGACAAGCTCCTAGCATAACATTATCAGTCTCCAGAATCCCCCGAAGTCAGAGTGTGGCTGCCCACGTGGCGAGGGTAATCAAAAACGGTCACACACGTAATGTTTATCATCCCCAGCTGATGCATTTGTATTTGTAGTGTTCAAGTACTTCGGCTGTTTGGATGATCTCTGGAGTCTTTTAGCCAGGGTACGACAACAACAACAACAACTGCCGACTCCATGAGGACCGCACTCACAGATGCTCCGTTGGGTATGTTTTTTTTTTTCTTTTTTGTTTGGAAGTGAATGACTGGTCACCTGATCACCTGGCGTGTGGGTGGGTCGGGTTGTGTGTGATTCCTTGGCTTTAGTTTTAGAGAACTGGGTAAGATTGGGATTGTAACAAGGCACTGCATTTGAAACCTGGCCTGGCTGTGTGTGTGTGTGTGTGTGTGTGTGTGTGTGTGTGGTGTGTGTGTGTGTGGTGTGTGTGTGTGTGTGAATGTGTGTGTGTGTGTGTGTGTGTGTGTGTGTGTGTGTGTGTGTGTGTGTGTGCAGTGTGTGTGTGGTGCGAGTGTGTGTGTGTGCGTGTGTGTGTATGGTGTTAGTGGGTGTGTGTGTGTGTGTGGTGTGTGTGTTGTGTGTGTGTGTGGAGAGACCCTCCATACTCGGCTCAGCTACAAAACAACATGACGTGACCTCTCCTGACCTGACCTGAAACGACCTCTCTCTCTCTCTCTCCCTCTCTCTCTCTCTCTCTCTCTCTGATACTGAAACAGAATATGTTTGCGTAAACGAACTGAGGTAGTCTTTTGACTCAGTCTCTCTTAAAGAAATCCTCATCTCATGCAATGACTGCTAACAAGATCAGAGGTCTGCTTAGTAGTCTACAATGTTACAGCATTTTAGTGACTTATCTGTTTGGATTGCTTGATTAACTGGTCCATTCATTCATTTCCCACTCTGGTCATCGGGTAGCGTTCTGATGGGTGATTAATGTGATTGATCGATCGATTGATTGATTGACTAATTCATTCATTCACTTCCCACTCTTAACATCGCTAGTTTTTTTTTTTTTTTTTTTTTGGGGGGGGGGGGGGGGGGGGGGGGTTAAGCATGATTCTCCCAAGACAGTCAAACTCTAATGTTCTGTTTGGAGTTTAGTTTTTTCTTTCTTTCTTTCTGCGTACGCAGGCTGATACTCCTGCGGACGCTGCCTGTTTAGACAGGCAGTGGAGTTTTGTGTGTATGACCGTTTTTTATCCTGCCATTAAGGCAGCCGTACTCCATCTTCGGGGAAGGTGCATGCTATGTGTAACGTGTCATCCATACCAACGGCCAAACTGGCCTTCTCTTCCGAAAGTTGCTGATGGGATTTGATGTGTGTGCAAGATGTTGTGCGAGCGTTCACACACGGAACCTCGGTTTATAGTCTCATTCGAAGGACTGTATGGGGAATGGAGTCAGAACCAATGTTAACTCCGATGGAAAAATCCCCCTGTACCGAAATTCGAACCCGCAACCCCAGGATCACGAGTCCGGCGCTCTACCAACTGAGCTATTCCGGCCCCTCTGGAGTTTAGTTAAGTTGGAAGAAACAGGACTGGGGATCTCGACATAATGAAAAAGCAACTGTCTGCAAGCAGAGGCCGACTCGTGTTGTCTTGGTGGCCGTGCTTTCTTTGTTTACCTCCCTTGTGGAGAACTTCAGTCACTGAGCTCCCTTTGATGAACTTTCCACTCCTCTTCTTTTCTTCTTTCACGTTGGTAAGACAGATTAACACACACACACACACACACACACACACACACACACCACACACGCACACACACACGCACGCACGCACGCACACAACGCACGCACGCGACACACACGCACGCACCACACACCACGCACGCACCACGCACGCACGCACACACACACACACACGCACGCACACGCACGCACACACACACACGCACGCACACCACACACACACACACACCACGCACACACACACACACACGCACACACACACACACACACACACACACACACACACACACACAAATGTTAGTCAGACGGAATATTTGGAATTTTACTTTAAATTTTCAAACTTTTTTTTTTTGACGTAAGGAGATCACACAGCAGACAAAGAAGACTCTCTGTTAGGATTTGTCTGTCTGTCTGTCTGTCTGTCTCTCTCACACACTCACACACACACACACAACACACACACACACACACACACACACCACATACACACACATAGACAGACAGACGGATACATACACGCACGCACTCACACACACATACATACACACACACACAAAATAATAAGCTGTCACGTATACTCCCGACAAACCATCCCTTGCTTCTCTTCAAACAGCAATCTCGCTTTTTAGTCTGGTTGTGAAGGGTGGAGAGGGGGTGGGGGCAGGGAAAGTATAAGGTATTAGGGGGGGGGGGGAGAGAGAGAGAGAGAGAGAGAGAGAGAGAGAGAGAGAGAGAGAGAGAACAGACAGACAGACAGACAGACAGACAGACAGAGACAGAGAGGGTGTCTTCATGATTCATCTCCTCTTCTCCCATCTCCATTACCACACTCACACACACACATGCACACACACACACAACACACACACACACACGCACACACACACACACACATACACACATACACACGCACACACGCGCCACACACACACACACACACACACACACACACATCACTCACACACACACACACACACACACACACACACACACACACACACACACACACACAACACCCAACACCCTTTCTTCTTCGTCCCACTCCCATCTCCTTCCGCCTAACCAGGCAAATCAGAGCAAATGAGAGAGAAAGCGAGAGGAGGGCGGAGAGGAGGAGGAGGAGGAGGAGGACGGGGCGGAGGAGGAGGGGTAACTTTAACTTTTCATTCCACTTTGTAAAACTTTGGATTGCTTCGATCCGTCAGGCCGACAGTTGCTGTAAATAAATAGACGCCCTCCCTCTCTTCCCCGCCCCCCCTCCACCGAAATGGAAGCGGCGCCCAGGGTAAGGCGCTGTCGGACGGACCCCCAGGCTTGGTGTGGGGGTAGGAGGGGGGAGGGGGGAGTGTAGGGGAGGGTACCAAAGCGGCTTTCATTGACTTTGAGGGAGCCTGCAATGACTACTATTCATCACAGTCACCCAGGGAGAACTGCTGGGCCACGGCAGATAGTAAGTAGTAGTAGTAGCAGTAGCAGGCCTTCGCCCCCCCCTCCCCCCCCCCCCCCTCCGCCCCGGTTCCTTAAAACGAGCTCGGGCACTCAGCGATTGAGCATGGTTTAGTGGTTCAGACTGAGAGAGCTTGGGTCACTGGAGTAACAGAGTGGCAAGCCATGCCAACCAGTTTTTTTGTTTTTCAGCGAAGAACGAGGACAAGATACGAATCACTGCGTTACAAAAAACTCCAATGACGGAATGACTGCCATATGCAGACAGTTTATGTTTTGTTGCAGTGGAAGTTCTTAAACCAATACGTAAAAATCGGTCTTATGTAAAAGTTTTCATTGGTATTCTAATATCACAAAGCAAAATTTCACAAGCCCCGGCTAAGGTCGGGAAAAAAACTCAAATCACCACAATGAACTGTTCGTGGACGGTAACACTGACACAAGCTTGGAAAAGGCTGGATATCAACCACACTGTTTCCAACAAACAAAATGGCTGGCTGATTATGTACTATTTGGAGACTGAAGAACACATTCCATGAACAGACAGTTTCAGTTTCATCAAGGAGGCGTCCCTGCGTGCGGACTAGTCCATATACGCTACACTACATCCCGCTAAGTTTTGAGACCACACTACGCATGATTTGAAGCTGATAGATAAATGAATTAACAACAAAGATGAGACAATTGAAGAAGAGGGTCTCGTGGGACGACTCAGCGGATGTCTGACCTACGCATTAGCCCAACGCGCTGGTCAGACCTTGAGTGCCTACCTACCATTTTTTTCTGAACAGACAGATGAACAGGAAGCCAAATCAGTGGGGACTTTGGACACAGGGGATTTGATTTTTGAATCATTGTACTCCATGCCTAGAGTTATCTTAGAATCACCACAAACTAAGAACTACATCAAAGATATTCGTTAGAATACGTCAACCAAAGGGTTTTCAAAGAATTAGGTTGACCATTGAACTGGGTCTTCTTTCTTTCTTTCTTTCTGCGTACGCAGGCTGATACTCCTGCGGACACTGCCTGTATAGACAGGCAGTGGAGTTTTGTGTGTATGACCGTTTTTTTTTATCCCGCCATTAAGGCAGTCATACTCCATCTTCGGGGAAGGTGCATGCTATGTGTAACGTGTCATCCATACCAACGGCCAAACTGGCCTTCTCTTCCAAAAGTTGCTGATGGGATTTGACGTGTGTGCAAGATTGCGTGCGTTCACACACGGAACCTCGGTTTATAGTCTGATTCGAAGGACTGTATGGAGAATGGAGTCAGAACCAATGTTAACTCCAAGGGAAAAATCCCCCTGTACCGAAATTCGAACCCGCAACCCCGGGATCACGAGTCCTCTAAACTCAAAGAGGGTAGGTGAATAACAGGTTCCAATAAAAGTTTGAGGATCCAAAAGTACAATTTGACACACTTGTCTGGTTTTCGTCTCGTATTGCACGTGCAACTGGCAGGACTGTCTTCACTGCTACTCACTTGAGAAAGGGTTGTATAACATGCAATAACAAAATTAACATTATTAAAGAAGTTAACAAAAAATGACTTTCTTGCTGATCCCTAACTTTTCTGTAAAAAGTCTGTCCCCGTTCGAAAAGTACACAGACGTTGTAAGGGCAAGACTAATTTTCTTTGGTAGTTTTCGAACTCTGTCGTACTATTTTTTTTGTGGACAGAGAGATAATCCCGTGCCAACCTCCCCTGTCACGAT
>CM065721.1:4513473-4518473 GCA_033310375.1 Conus canariensis | reverse complement strand
ATGTTACAGTCTACAGGTTCCCACCACACAATCTGGCTTTCTCATGGACACAGCCACAGCCAACACAATGCTCCATTTTCATTGCCTGACCGGGCAGACAAGTGACCTCAATAATGTCGACACTGGGTGAGCTATCCATCATCCGTCACTGGACAGAGCACAGTCCTTCAGTCCAGACAGACACACAGACAGACACACAGACAGACGGACACACAGACAGACAGACAGACAGCCTTCACGCTCTGACAGCCGCTGCGGCCTTCTGGGAAACCAGGCATGCGCAGTTGGACTTTCACCAGCGACATCTAGTGTGAAGTATGATTTGAATTTGTTGAAGAGCAGCCACGCGGGGAGGGGTGGGGGGTGGTGGTGGGAGCATTCTGGCTGGCTTCATTTTCACAGTTTGGGAATATTATATTGCTGGACTGAAATTTAAGTGAGCCGTGCACATTTGGCTCTCCCTAGCTATGGGAGTGGTGAGAACCGCACGCACGCACGCACGCGCATGCGGCGCATTCACACACACACACACCACACACACACACACACACACACACACACACATACACACACGCACAGCACACACGCACACACAGTACGCACGCGAACGAACACACACATACTCTCTCTCTCTCTCTCTCTCACACACACACACACACACACACACACACACACACACACACACACACACACACTGTTTATTATCCCACCCCCTTCTCTCCTCCCCCCACCCCACCTCACCCACACATGCACAAAGTAAGCGTGAGCCTACTACACACGCACGCACGCACGCAAACATGGACGCACACCCAAACGCATCCTGTCTCCCTCTTTCCCGCAATCTCACTCCTCCTTTGCAGCCCTAGTTCTCTGACGATCCAGGTGAAATTCAGAAATGCAGCGACTCAAGAACACCACCTATACGGAAACCTTCAATGCTCTGACCATTCCAGTGCTCTGCTGACCAAAGGATGGTATAGAGGAAAAACCCACACCAACCACACCACACCACACCACACACAACACCACCACACCACACCACACTCCTCATCCTGTAACCAGCAGTTTCTTTTTTTCTTTCTTTCTTTCTGCGTACGCAGGCTGATACTCCTGCGGACACTGCCTGTATAGACAGGCACTGGAGTTTTGTGTGTATGACCGTTTTTTTTATCCCGCCATTAAGGCAGCCATACTCTATCTTCGGAGAAGGTGCATGCTATGTGTAACTGGCCTTCTCTTCCGAAAGTTGGTGATGGGATTTGACGTGTGTGCAAGATGTTGTGCGTGCGTTCACACACGGAACCTCGGTTTATAGTCTCATTCGAAGGACTGTATGGGGAATGGAGTCAGAACCAATGTTGACTCCGAGGGAAATATCCCCCCTGTACCGAAATTCAAACTCGCAACCCCAGGATCACGAGTCCGGCGCTCTACCAACTGAGCTATTCCGGCCCCTAACCAGCAGTGTTCCTCGTGCAAGCTCCCCCCTCCCTCCTGCATATAGCCACTGCAGCAAAACACAGTATACTGTACAACAGCATGCCACGTACTGCAGCAAAACACAGTATACTGTACAACAGCGTGCCACGTACTGCAGCAAAACACAGTATACTGTACAACAGCATGCCACGTACTGCAGCAAAACACAGTATACTGTACAACAGCATGCCACGTGCTATTTCTGCTCGTCATAACTCACATAAGAGCATGCCACATCCTAACTTCTGTACAATCAAACGGGGTAGAATTGCAATGCTAAATCCTCACATTTTTCTATACCTGAAAAAGTATAATACTACGCCATTTCCTGGTTTATGTTTGAACACGATTACCCGACGCTGGATCTTACGTCTGTAGTTACTGAACACGTATAACAGCACATTAAATCTTCGCCAGAAGAAGGGTTTTTTTTTTTTTTTTTTCAAATTTAAAGTGACCCCCCCCCCTTCCCCCCCAAACAGACAAATACAGAAACGCCCCCAAAGAAAACTCTGAAAGTCGTAGACCTCACAGAATGGAATGGAAGTAGAAAAAAAGACAGAAATGTTAGAAGGGAACGGGTGGGGGGGTGGGGAGGGAGGTGAAGGAGGTTTTTGTCAGCACCCTCCCCATCACTCACTATCAGACCACTGGAGCACGAAATTCACTTTCAGACCGAACTGAATTATCAGTATTCGGGCTTGACTTTTGTGGTGCTGGCGCAGTTGATGTTTTGGAAGGTGGGTGAATGAGTTCTCTCTCTCTCTCTCCTCTCTCTCTCTTTCTCTCTCTCTCTCTTTCTCTCTCTCTCTCTCACTCTCTCTTTCTCTCTCTCTCTCTCTCTCTCCCTTCATTTTTTCTTTTTGTTAAGCGGTAAAACGTGACTTTATCTCCCCTTTCTGCATTTGAAGGCAGCAAACAAATTAAACAAATAAATAGAGACATAAAAAAAAAAACAAACAAACAAACAAAATAATCAACATAACACAAGAGAAGAGAACAAAAAAACCCTAGAAAGGAGAAACGGAAGGGGAGAAGGAAGGAGAGGACGAGAAAAAGAAGAAGATGGAAACGGCAACACAAGCCCTGATGTGTTTTCTTGTCCAGACTGGATTATCGCAATTCATTGCTAATCGGCTGTCTTCAATGGGGGCCGGAATAGCTCAGTTGGTAGAGCGCCGGACTCGTGATCCTGGGGTTGCGGGTTCGAATTTCGGTAGAGGGCGATTTTTCCTTCGGAGTTAACATTGGTTCTGACTCCATTCCCCATATAGTCCTTCGAATGAGACTTTAAACCGAGGTTCCGTGTGTGAACGCACGCACATCTTGCAAACACGTAAAATCCCATCACCAACTTTCGGAAGAGAAGGCCAGTTTGGCCTTTGGTATGGATGACACGTTACACATAGCATGCACCTTCCCCGAAGATGGAGTATGGCTGCCTTAATGGCGGGATGAAAAAACGGTCATACACACAAAACTCCACTGCCTGTCTGTATAGGCAGTGTCCGTAGGAGTATCAGCCTGCGTACGCAGAAAGAAAGAAAGAAAGAATTGCTAATCGGCTGTCTTCAATACTTCATACAAACACTCCACAAAGTTCAAAACGTAGCAGCAAGGTTAATCTTTTAGAACAAAAAAGACCCATCATACAATAACCCCTCTCCCCGCCACCCCCCCCCCCCTCCCCCCCTTTCTGCACCCTCTTCATTGGTTACCGACTTACGCCCGTATTCAGCACAAAGTCGGTACTCGCGTCTTCAAGTCCCCCGAAGTCGGAGTGTGGCTGCCCACGTGGCGGGGTAATCAAAAACGGTCACACACGTAATGTTCTCATCCCCAGCTGATGCATTTGTACCTAGTGTTCAAGTACTTTGGCTGTTTGGATGATCCCTGGAGTCTTTAACCAGGTACGACAACAACAACAACAACAACAACAAGTCCATTACTGGCGCTGTCCCTCATTATCTAACGGAAGTAAGTCAGATGTACTCTTGCCCATCATCCCTACCTTGACCCCCCCCCCTCCCTTACCCCCCACCACGCCAAGCCCGATCAACTTCCTGTTCAAGATGGCGTCTTGTTCCTCGCGTGAAGTCCCCAATCCTTCGGTGAATCTTCTTCTTCCTTTTCGGCTCCATCTGCCTGGAACAGTTTGCCTGACAATCTTCGCCTTTCCACTGCGCTTATATCTTTTGAAACTGGTCTTGAAATGTAATTCAAAAAACAAATTGCCGGTTGATATGATATACTGTCATATGACTTCCGGTCATCTCAGTGTGTGTGGGGTGTGTGTGTGTGTGTGTGTGTGTGTGTGGTGTGTGTGTGTGTGTGTGGGGTGCGTGCGTGCGTGGTGCGTGTGTGTGTGTGTGTGTGTGTGTGTGTGTGTGTGTGTGTGTGTGGTGTGTGTGAGTGAGTGAGTGTGTGTGTTTTGTGTGGTGTGGTGGTGTGTGTGTGTGTGTGTGTGAGAGAGAGAGAGAGAGAGAGAGAGAGAGAGAGAGAGAGAGCACACAGACAGACAGACAGACAGACAGAGGAAGAAAGAAAGTACCACGAGTATGCATGTGAAGAAATACTGTAAAATGTACGCAAGTTCATTTTCTTTTGAAATCTTAGCTTCTTTCCATGTCGGTAGATGAGTGATGAGTATAAATGTCTTGATAAGTGGCGTTCATCAATGTGTATTACGTTTATCACAAACGCTTTGACAAGTAGCAAAACGGTCTGTAAGTTCTATTGTTATTAGCATTATTTACAAAAACAACAACTATCACAACAACAAAAAGACAACCGTCAAAAGGTCAATGACACCGACGATCACAATAATAACATCAACAACGACGACAACAACAACGACCTACTCGACCCACTCTGCAAAGCACTTAGGAAAACCTCTCCACATGTAAAACTCATCTACCACTCCCCCCCCCCCCCCCCCTCTCTCCTTCCTCCCCTCGTCGTCAGCCACACTCCTCCACTCCTCACGCACAATCCACAACTCCAACACACAGACACGTACACACACAGACAGACACACAGACAGACACACAGACAGACACACAGCCACACAGACAAACACATACGCGCGTGCGCTCACACACACACACACACACACACACACACACACACACACACACACACACACACACACAAACACACACCCACTCACATCCACACATACACACTCACACACACACACACCACACACACACACACACACACACACACACACACACCCCACACACACAAAACAACACCACAGAGCGAGAGGGGGGAGGAAGGAAACAGACAGACACTGACAGAGAGAGAGAGAGAGAGAGAGAGAGAGAGAGAGAGAAGCAGACAGACAGACAGACAGACAGAGACAGACAGGCAGACACAGACAGAGAGAGAGAGAGAAAGAGAGACAGACAGGCAGAGAGAGAGAGAGAGAGAGAGAGAGAGAGAGAGAGAGAGAGAGATAAGGAGAGAGAGAGAGAAGGAGGGAGGGAGGGGGAGGAGACAACAGAGAGAGAGAGAGA
>CM065721.1:4503473-4508473 GCA_033310375.1 Conus canariensis | reverse complement strand
ATAGGGAAGCTTGGGGGTAGGGAAGGGGGGGGAGGGGAGGGAGAGAATTTCAAATAAAGAGGACTGGCTTGTGTGAATGACTGACCGTTCTCCCTCCCTCCCTCCCTCCCTCTCTCTCTCTCTCTCTCTCTCTCTCTCTCTGTGAAATGATTGTTGAATTACTCCCCATCATGAGGGGCAATGGCCTATATGTGATTAAAACATCTGAATCTGAATCTCTCTCTCTCTCTCTGTCCCTCTCTGTCTCTCTATCTGTCTGTCGGTCTGTCGCTCCCTCTCTCTGTCTGTCTGTCTGTCTCTCTCTCTCTCTCTCTCTCTGCCTGTGACATTTTTTTTTTCTTTCTTAAAACACGGACATTTCTGGCGAAGGCATATCGAATTCTGGTGTTTCGCAGAAAAATATCCGTGACAGCTGTGACAGGGGAGGGGGGGCCATTCTTTTTGCCCGTGCGCCCATCCTCACGACTCCGGCTCCTATTACAAGCAAGTGCAGCTGAGTGCGCGCGGTGACGGGGTCTGAACGAACCTCATTAATTTTCCTCCCAGTGTTCTGAGCCACAGGGGGGGCGGGGGGGGGGGGGGGGGACCCTGGGAGAGAGAGAGACCTACCATTACCTGGCGTCATCACACTGACGAAGCAAAACAGCTTTTCCTTTCGGAGGCCGGCTACTAGTGTCCCTGAAAGTAGCGTCAAGAGAGCGATACGTAACTGAGCTCATGACAACCTGCACAGTGCGAAGTGTTAGTAGTGGGGCTACCGTGAGAACACACGCACGCACGCACGCACACACATCACACACACATGCACGCACGCACACACGCACGCATGCATGCACGCACGCACTCACGTACGCGCGCACACACACACACATGCACGCACACACGCACGCACGCACGTATGCACACACATATACACACACACGCGCACGCACGCACGCATGCACACACACACACAAACATGCACACACGTACACAAACACACACACATGCGCGCGCGCACTCACACGCACGCACGCACGCACGCACACATAACTATAAATGGAGAGAGAGAGAGAGAGAGAGAGAGAGAGAGAGAGAGAAGAGGACAGAGACAGAGACAGAGAGAGAGAGAGAGACAGAGACAGAGAGAGAGAGAGAGAGAGAGAGAGTCACTTCCTTCAATCAAGGTCGCCCACCACAATGGCACAACAATCCATTACCATCAATGTAGCAGTACCATTCTCGGGCGAGAAAAAGTAAACCTCGTCTGGAAGATAAGCTCACAACGCCAGCCAATTCACCTCTGACAAAGAGCTTCTGAAACAATCTGACAGACATGAAGGCCTGTAGGTTCAAGAGCAACCGCTGCTTTTCCACGCCCCCCCCCCCCCCCCCCCCCCATCGCAATTTGCACACACAGCTAAACCAAACAGCCCCGAACGACCGACAAAGCATGAAACAACCCCCCCTCTTAAAGCCAGGCAGATATTTATTGAGGAAAGGCAAAATAGCAAAAGGCATCAACTGCAGGCAGCCCACACCGCAAACACGGCGTTGTTGCTAGATCGGCAAGGGTGAGTTATATCATAGACCGCCGATGTTGGCATAATCATAGGTACACAGTGTAATCACCTGAAAACACGCCCGCTGTTTGGTCAGAAAACACGGGACAACGTGGAGAGAGAGAGAGAGAGAGAGAGAGAGAGAGAGAGAGAGAGAGAGAGAGAGAGAGAGAGAGAGAGAGAGAGAGAGAGAGAACGACAGGCATCGGCCGACCCACTTCTACTGACTTAAACTACATCAAATTAGGTAAACGATATCATGGGTGGTGGTGGTGGTGGTGGTGGTGGTGGTGGTGGTGGTGGTGTGGTGTGGTGTGTGTGTGTGTGTGTGTGTGTGTGTGTGTGTGTGTGTGTGTGGTGGTGTGGGGAGTGTGTGGTGATGGTGAGTGGGGATGGTGTGTGTGTGTGTTGTGTGTGTGTGTGTTGTGTGTGTGTGTGTGTGTGTCTAAGTGTTCCCTGTGTTCGGGCATGGTGGGTGTGGGTGGGGGATACAGGAGAAAAGACAAGAGAAGATACCGTGATGCCAGAGTAGTGGCGTGATAGAGGGCTATACTAGCCCCACCATCGGCAGCACCACACAGCCGTCGGCCAGAGAGAAGCCCAAAGCCCTCAAGGTCGGGGGGGGGGGGGGGGGGGGGGGGGGCGGAGCGGAGCACAGCACAGCACAGCACCCTCGGACTAACGAGCAGCAAATGGCATCATGCACTTGCTGCTGCTGGCTGTTGCTGTGTGCTGCGATCTCACGGTCAGTGCATTCTGCTTGGCTGACTACATACACTACTTGCGGCTTGGTAAGCCCCACCGTGGCTGACGATGCCAGCATCGCCGGTGTCTCTCTGCCTGTCTGCTTGACCGGTCGCTTGTCTGTTTTTTGCCTGCCTGTCTGTCTCTGCCCCCTCCCCCTCTCCCCTCTCCCCACCTTTTCTCTCCTTCTCCGTTCGTTTCCAAGCCACCACCTCCTCCCCCCCCCCCCCCACCCTCGTCCCTGCGATGTTTCTGTACCTGCTTTACTACCTCATTATTTGTCTGACTCTTTTTTTTTTTTTTTTTCCTCCTCTCTCTGTCTCTCTTTCTCGGCTGGTTCCAGTTCCATCCTGTCCTCTCACGTTTCTGTAAAAGTTTACTAATTCATTACTTGCACACTTCTGACAACACGATACCTCTGTTGGGAGCAGGGAATGGGCAGAGAGAGAGAGAGAGAGAGAGAGAGAGAGAGAGAGAGAGAGAGAGAGAGAGAGAGAGAGAGAGACAGACAGACAGACAGACAGACAGACAGACAGACAGACAGACAGACAGACAGACAGAGAACCAGCAGAAGACAATACGTAAATGTTCAAAGCATACCAGACAGAAAACAGCGACATATCATCGACTTCTGTCGTCCTCTGGAGGGAAAGGGATATGGATAAGGTTACATATCGATCTGTCCGTCTGTCTGTCCGCTTCCTACTTTTCTCCACTCTACAACCCCCACCTCCTCTTCCACCACACACACACCACACACCACACACACACACACACACACACACACACACACACCACACCACACCCACAAAACACACACACCACAAACACACACACACACACACACACACCACGACATGACACACCCTACACCCACCTCCCCTTCTACTTCTATTCCAAGCCTTCTTATTGTTGCTGCTGCTGGTAAAGCTGGTGCCGTTGTTTTTTTAAATTTTTTTATGAGACTCTTTCTCGTTTGTTGACATTTCTGCTGCTACACACGTTAAAAAAAAAAGCGAATCTCACAAAAAGGAACAAGAACTCCCAAGCAGTTCACAGAAGACCTGTTCACGGTTCCAGACTGAGGAATCTGTACGTGCCAAGACACCATCAGCTTTCACGTTAGCGTTTGAAAGCTGGAACGTTTGGAAATGTGAATGACCGGAACTGGACCGAAATGGTCTGGAGAAAGTCGGCGAGCAGAATCCATGGATCGGAGAAATTGCTGGCGAGCAGAATCCATGTATTAGAGAAATATGCTGGCGAGCACAATCCATGTATCAGAGAAATGTGCTGGCGAGCAGAATCCATGTATTAGAGAAATATGCTGGCGAGCACAATCCATGTATCAGAGAAATATGCTGGCGAGCAGAATCCATGTATTAGAAATGCGCTAGCGAGCAGAATCCATGTATCAGAGAAATATGCTGGCGAGCAGAATCCATGTATGAGAGAAATATGCTGGCGAGTTGAATCCATGGATCAGAGAAATATGCTGGGAATATGACCCGAACAAAGATACGTAATCCGCAGTCTTTTGCTGGATTCAAACCTTGACGGGTAGCCAGTGCAGCTCAGTTATCACAGGGTATCATACGTATAAACGGAGATGCATGAACAAACAGGATGAGCAGCGATGTTTTCCAATCTTTCACATTTTCTAATCAACACTCCGAGAGACAACACAACCGTGAGTTGCAATGACTTTGTCTTCAATGCAACAAAGAAACAACAAAGAGCTTTGTGTGACATCTGCAGGGAGGTACTGCCCATACTGTGCTGATTCTATGAGGCCAGAGTGAAGCATTTTACGCACTGAGTCGCTGTGGACCTTGACAGATTTCCGTCATGGAAAAAGTGGAGATTTCTGACAGCGTGTTTGAGATTCACGCGATTGTTCTTTAAGATTAGGGAGATGGGTTGAATAAAGAGTAGATATGTCTCGAGCCTTGAGGAGGAACTCCATGCTTGCAACTCGCAGTGCAGTTGACGGAGATGCTGTGCAATATCCCAGCTGAACGCACAATGACAGTCAGTGACACCTCTTCTCAACAAATCTTAAATGAATGTTAGCGAACCGCCAAGAGAAACGTGGACAAACGAGTCACAAGACAAAACACGACGCGTTTCGACCTCTTAGGTCTTCTTCAGGCAAGACACAAACAAATCGGACAATGAACATGAACGACTTTTTCCATTTAGCTTAGATCTCTTCAGCGCAAGGTAGGCAGGCGTTGACCGAAAACATTATGGTTTTCATTCTTTATTAATAGGTGCTTCTTTATAATGGTTTTCATTCAACGTCTGCCTACCTTGCACTGAAGAGATCTTTAGAAGCTAGGTGAAAAATTCGTTCATTTTCATTGTCCTATTTGTTTGTGTCTTGCCTGAAGAAGAACCTCAGAGGTCGAAACGCGTCGTGTTTTGTCTTGTGACTCGTTTGTCCAAGTTTTCTCTTGGCGGTTCGCTAACATTTATTTAAGATTTGTTTAGATTTCCGCCTGCAGTCGTCTCACTTTGCAACTACCTCTTCTCAGTCAAAACAACATTCGCGGAGAAAACGTGGCAATTCATGTGACTGGGATTTATTTTCAGCCAGGCTTTACACTTGCGAGGAGCTCTCCTCCAGACAAAAACTGTCGTCATTGCTTCACGGGTTTAACAACAACAACAACAACAACAAAATTACGGGGACAGAAGCATTACAAATCACCG
>CM065721.1:4483473-4495973 GCA_033310375.1 Conus canariensis | reverse complement strand
GTATTTATGTTTAATCCATTGCCCTCTTAAAGTAAGATTCGTTCGTTCATTCGTCTCTCTCTGTCTCTCTCCCTCTGTCTGTCTGTCTCTCTCTGTGTCTAGCTTCCTCTCTCTCTCTCTCTCTCTCTCTCTCTCTCTCTCTCTCTCTCTCTCTTTCTCTCTCCCCCCCCTCTCTCTCTCCCCACCTTCATCCTGTCTCCCTCCTCCTCTCTCGTCAGTGTTCTTCCCAACGGTTCCAGTCCGTTATTACAGGATCAAGCGTCCATTCAGACGGCCACAAAAGGCCTGCCAAAGCCCGTGCCCCCCACTGACCAGTCTCTGTCAGGGGGTGGACAATGGGGTCCCCTGCCCTGCCCCCCTTTCGTCCCCTCTGTTCGCTGACATCAAACACCTCGCTGCCGCCACTAATGGGGCGCGGGGGCTCTGTTGTCACACGGCTTCGGATTGGTGTGTGTGTGTGTGTGTGTGTGTGTGTGTGTGTGTGTGTGTGTGTGTGTGTGTGTGTGTGTGTGGAATTGTTTGGGTCAGTATTGTCCAACTTCATTGGCGGCATTATTTTTTTATTCTTTTTTTTTTTTTTTTACACATTGCTTCCTTTGGAAAACGAATGTATTCGTTGCTCGTAATTCATCTTTTGGATGACACTGGCTCAACATTTTTTAGAGAATACTTACACAAAGATTGATGGGTATAAACGCACATAATTACATGCACGCGCCAATACACAAAGGAAAAAAAAATTATGTAGGCATATACATACTGACACAGACACTTGGTCGGAAAAAGAGAGAGAGTGGAGAGAAAGAGACAAAGTGGGGAGAGAGAGAGAGAGAGAGAGAGAGAGAGAGAGAGAGAGAGAGAGAGAGAGAGAGAGAGAGAGCAGAGACAGAGACAGACAGTCAGACATGAGCGAAAGACGGATAAGTGGAGAGAGAGAAGAGAGAGAGAGAGAGAGAGAGAGAGAGAGAAGAGAGGAGGGAGGAGGGGGGGGGGGAGGGGAAGAGCAGGCGGAGGGAAGACAGAAGTATGCCAGTTATGATGGAGAGGGTGAAGACTATTCGATATTTTGTCACCGATCCCTCCCTCTAGACCCCCAAGGACTCCCAGGGTCTATTGATGCACAACTAGACCCCCCCCCCCCCCCCCCCCAGCGACTCCCAGGGTCTATTGAGGCACGAAACATCAAAGGCAACGGACAGCCACCATCAGAAAGAGGCCAACACTCGTCACGAAAGAAGAGTCGCGGGTCCTTCGGTTGTAGCCGTTAGGGTTGAGGGGGGTTAGAGAGTTATCTGTGGCAGCCATGATGGATTCCGACCTTCTCTTGTTGTGCTGAAATGAAATCTGGCCTCGCTTCCGCCCCTCCTCTCCTCTTTACACCCTGGCCCTCATCTTCCCCCCCCCCCCCCCCCCCCCGACTCTGCCCGTCCCTCCCTCATCTTTCTTCCCTGTACTTCCCTCTCATTTCTCTCTCTTCTTTCCATCCAGACATTCTCTCTCTCTCTCTCTCTCTCTCTCTCCTCTTTTACACTTCCCTCGTCTCTCTCCTTTTTACATCCCAACCTCTCGTCTCTCCCTCTTTACACCCCTCGTCTTCCCCCTCTTTCTTTCCCGCCATTATCTCTCCTCTTTACACCTGCCTCTCCCCCCCCCCCCCCCGCCTCATCTCTCTCCTTTTTACATCCCATCCCAACCTCGGGTTATCCCTCCTTTCATCCTCCCTCTCTTTACACCCTGACCTCATCTCCCCTCTCTTTACACCCTGACCTCATCTTCCCTCTCTTTACACCCTGACCTCAAACTCCCCTCTCTTTACACCCTGACCTCATCTCCCTCTCTTTACACCCTGACCTCATCTTCCCTCTCTTTACACCCTGACCATCCCCTTCTATCATCTCCCTCTCTTTACACCCTGACCCATCTTCCCTCTCTTTACACCCTGACCTAATCTTCCCTCTCTTTACACCTTGACCTCATCCTCCCTCTCTTTACACCCTGACCTCATCTCCCCTCTTTTTACACCCTGACCTCATCTCCCCTCTCTTTACACCTTGACCTCATCTCCCCTCTCTTTACACCCTGACCTCATCTCCCCTCTCTTTACACCCTGACCTCATCCTCCCTCTCTTTACACCCTGACCTCATCTCTCTGCTCCTTATACCCCACTCTCACCTCTACACCGCCCTCATCTCTCCCCCCCCCTTCCCCCCATCATATACATCACCCTCAAATCTACCCTCTTGCCATTCTACCCGCACCCGTCTTTCTGTCTGTCCGTCCTTCATAAACATAAACAGAGAACACACGTACGTGCATGTGGCATTTTCTGTCTGTCTAATTTTCTTTTCAAACATACACATAGAATACACGTGCAGTGCTGGCATGCGCTGTTTGTCCGTCCTTTTTTAAAATTTTTTATTCAAACACACACATAGAACGCAGGGCATATGGCATCTTCTGTTGTCCGTCCTTTCTTTACATACACATAGAACACAGTGCAGGTGGCATTTTCTGTCTGCCCGTCCTTTCTTTTAAACTATACACATAGAACCACGTGCATGTGGCATGTTTTGTCAGTCGTCTTTTTTATTATTAAACAATACACATAGAACCACGGCATTGCATCTTTCTGTCTGTCCGTCCTTTCTTTAATACACATATGAAAAACCCACGTGCATGTGGCATTTTCTGTCTGCCCGTCTTTTCTTTATAAAACATATACACATAGAACCCACGTGCATGTGCATTTTCTGTCTGTCGTCCTTTTCTTTATAAAACATATGACACATAGAACCCACGTGCATGTGCATTTTTCTGTCGTCCTTTCTTATAAAACATATCACATAGAACCCACGTGATGTGGCATTTTCTGTCCCGTCCTTTCTTGATAAAACTATATACACATAGAACCCACGTGAGTGTGGCATTTTCTGTCCGTCCGTCCTTTCTTGATAAAACATATACACATAGAACCCACGTGAGTGTGGCATTTTCTGTCTGTCCGTCCTTTCTTTATACACAAACAGTATATACATGCACATGCACGCACTCTTACACACACACACACACACACACACACACACACACACACACACACACACACACATGCGCGCGCGCGCGCGTACATACAAGCAAACATGGCACTCACATAGCGGGGACACAACTCACTCAACTCGACATCTCCTTATCCCTCTTCTTTTCCACTTCATCCCCTCTCCCCCTGCTCCCCTCCTCCTCCTCCCCTGCCTGCCCCCTCTCTTCTCTGCTCTTTTCTCTCTCTCTGTCTTCGTCTGCTCTTCTCTCTTTTCTGTGTGTCTCTGTCTGTCTCCTCTCTCTCTCTCTCTGTCTCCCCTCTCCTCTCTCTCGTCTCTCTCCTCCCTCCTCTTCTCTCTCTCCTCTCCCTCCCTCTCTCTCTCTCCTCCTCCTCCTTCTCACCTGTTCTCCCCCTTCTCTCTCTCCCTCCTCTCTCTCCTTCTCTCTCTCCTCCTCTTTCTCACCCCCTCCCTCTCTCTCTCTCTCTCTGCTCTTCTCATCCCCCCATGTTCCATTCTTCCAGCGTTTTGTGAGCGGCTGACAAGAGCGGACAATGGCGGGCAGCTTATCTTTCCCACATTAATAAGCGCGGGCCTGCAGGCCCTGTGAGAAATCCTATCACACGACCTCCGCACACTTCAAACGCGCGCCCTTTGATGTGGCCTGTCAGCCGCCCCCCTCCCCCACCCCCCAGCCCCCCAAACCCCCGGCCCCCAGTCAACAAAAAGGAATCGTCTGCCACCGGGGAAGACATGGACAAGAACGGGATGGAGAACCTGGTGGAGGGAGGGGAGAGGAGGGGGGAGGGAGGAAGGAGGAGAGACACGAGAGCGGGGTGGGGGTGGGGGTTGGGGTAGGGGTTGGAGAGGTCGGGGAAGCGTAAAGCGGATCGGGACCGTAAGGGGAAAGACGAGGGGGGGGGGGGGGGGAGGGGGGTTAAGAGAGGGACGGTTAATATAACTGGAGGGGGGTGGGGGATCTTCTTTAAAGGGACACTGAAGTTGGAGACGGAGAAGAAGCATGAAGGGGCGGGGGGGGGGGGGGGGGGGGGGGGGGTTGGCGCTGGTGGTGAATCTACCAGAGAGACAATCAGGGAGCTGGGGTTACAGTATGGGGAGTAGGAGTGTGGGGTAGTGGGTGTTAGTGTGGGTGGGGTGAAAGGGAAGAAGAGAGTAGAGGTGGCAGGGTGGGGGGAAAGGGGAGGAAGGGAGAGGGCGGACAGGAGGAAAGAGGGGGTGGGGGTGGGCATAGATGCTTTTCAGCAGCTTCAGATCAATGGCCCAAAAGATAAACATGTATAATTTACCCTGTCTGCGCCAAAAAAAAAAAAAAAAAACCCTGTGAGGAAGATGGGTGTGGGAGAGACGAAGGGATGGATGGGTTAGGGCGGGATGGATGGGGGAGGGGGGAGAGGGAAGATGGAAGTGGGGGACGGGTGGGGAGTGGAGAGTATGGAGGTAGTAAGGTGAGAGAGGGTGGGGGTGGGGGGGGGAGTGAGAGGAAGTGTTCTCTCTGGAATCTTTCGCCACTTGGATTCTCAGCCAGCCAAAAACAGATCTCTGTTGTGGAAAAGAAAGACGAATACCACCCAAAGAACAAAAGGATTTTAAAAAAATAATAAAAAGAAAGAAAAGAAAAAGCGGCAGGCAGAAAAATACTGGGAGAAAAAAAAAGAAAGAAAGACTAACCTAAAAGCAACAAAACAAAGATGGAAATCAAGAATAAAACAAAGGGGAAAAAAAAAAGACAGAAATGAGGAGAAAACATCAAAAAGATAAACTCTAGTGAAAACAAATAAACAAACAAATGCAAGACAGATCCACAGCCAATACAATCTGAAGACTTTCGTTCATCCGAAAAGCAATCGAAGGAAAGACAGACTAAGGGGGGGGGGGGGGGGGGGGGGGGGGGGGAGGGGGGGGGGGGGGGGGGGGGGGGGGGAGATGACAGTGAAGGGAGGAAGTCGAGATGAAGAAAAAAAAGAAAAAAGAAAAGAAGACACCGCTCACCGACGAGATTTCATGGACAATCACTCTATATGATGACGCGATATTACTCTGTTCTATTTGAGGATTGAGGTCTCATGTGTATAAGTGCGGGGGGTGAGGTAGGGACGGGGGCTGGTGGTGGTGGTGGTGGTGGTGTGTGTGTGTGTCTGTGTGTCTGTGTGTGTCTGTGTACGCGCATGTGCATGCTCACGAAAACGAACACTGAACTGCTGCGAAAGATCAGAAGTCCATCAACGCATTTTTTCTTCTTCTGCCCAACATGGGGGAAAGTGGCTGGAAGCTAGGCTACTTGTCGTTGCGGGGGCAATCAGCTAGAAAACACTGTCTTAACGTTTCGTTCTTTATTCATGGGGGAAAAGCAATTAAGCACGACAGTTTTAAGTTGCCTTTCACCGGAGCTGCTGGGACAGAAAGAGCGACTTTTCAGGTTCATTTAGATCAAAGCCTTTGCACGCAATGAACGTCGCCACGGCTCTGCCAGTCAGTCAGCCGTCCATCAACCCATCAAACCGTGACTTGGGGCACTCAGTGAAAGCGCATGCGCTGAACACACATACACACACATTCACACGCGCACGCACGCACGCACACGCACGCGCGCGCGCGCGCGCACACACACACATATACACAACACACACCGCGCGCACGTACGCACGCACGCACGCGTGTTCGCGCGCGCGCACACACACACACACATATACACATGCGTGCTCGCAGAGAGCGAGAGAGAGGGAGGAGAGAGAGAGAGAGAGAGAGAGAGAGAGAGAGAGAGAGAGAGAGGAGGAGATGGCTTAGACGGGGGGTAGACAGCTGATGGACGTATTCTCTTTCAGCCATTTTCGATAAGATTATTATAACAGAAACGGAGAAAAAAAAGAAATCAAGAAAGAAAGGATGACAAAAAGGACGAATGAAAGAAACAAACAGACGAGGGAAAACCAAGAACGAAAGAATGAGCAAAAAAAAAAAAAAAAAGGAAAAAAACCGAAATTTTTTTTTAAAAAGAAGAAACAAAGAAACAACAAAGACGTACAGAAAGAAAACGGAAAGAAGAAGAATAAAGACGGGAGAAGAAAGAAAGAGGGGAAAAAAAAAAAGACCACAAAGCCAGGAATTGTGAAAGAAAGGAACAAGCATGTATGGGGGCCAGGGACCACAGACGACGAGGGAAGGAAAAGCAAGCGGCACAGACAGAGTGATGATAACGTGATGAACGTCAAACCAACACGACCTAATGCCGAAGCAATGACACTCCATCTCTGGCTGGTGTGACCCCCAGGGCACAAAGCGGCCCCGGGAAAACAGGCCGCTGCCTCTGATCTCGGGAGACCTGGCGCCATCTTCGGCGCTGGCATTGGCCCCCCGAGAGCGCTAAGAAGGCTTTCATGTGTCAACTGTTCTTATCCCGCCTGCCCGTGTCGTCGTCGGTCCACTGGCAGAGAGAGAGAGAGAGAGAGAGAAGAGAGGAGAGAGAGAGGAGAGAGAGAGAGAGAGAGAGAGAAGAAGAGAGAGAGAGAAGAGAGAGAGAGAGAGAGAGAGAAGAAGAAGAAGAAGAGAGAGAGAGAGAGAGAGAGAGAGAAGACAAGAGAGACGAGAGGAGAAGAGCAGAGAGAGAGAGAAGAGAGAGAGAGAGAGACAGAGAGAGAGAGAAGAGAGACAGACAGACAGAGAGAGACAGAGAGAGACAGAGACAGAGAGAGAGAAGAGAGAGAGAGAGAAGAGAGGAGAGAGAGAGAGAGAGAGAGAGAGAGAGAGAGAGAGAATACACAAAGACAGAGAGAGAGAGATAATACACAAAGACAGAGAGAGAGAGAGAGAGAGAGAGAGAGAGAGAGAGAGAGAGAGAGAGAAGAGAACTTGGGGAAGATTTGCCATCTGCCAAAGCTGTGTCCTTTGTGCAAGCCAACATAAAACAATCAGGCTAAAAAAAAAAAATTAAAAAAAAAAAAAAGCATACGAAGACAGGGTGACAGGGTTCAAAAACAAAGAAAAGAAGAGTTCAAGTTTCCGTTTCGTAATAGCCCCCCCCCCCCCCCCCCCCCCCCCCCCCCCCCCCCCCCCCCCCCCCCCCCCACCCCCCACCCAGCCCACCTTCAGAAAGAAGGCGGAAACGTAGAAGAGGTTAAAAACGAAAAAAAAAGATGAAGAAGAAGTCGAAGAAGGAAAAGAAAGAAGCTGCAGCTGCTTCTGATCATCCTGATGGCGACGATGAAGGCGACAGTCGTTAAGTTTGAACACAGTCATCATTGTCCTGTCAGCATTATCCAAACCTTATCAATCATCAACAAATAAATACGCTGTCAGCTAAGACAGCTTCACTGTGATATACAAATTGCTGTCATCTTGGCTTCAGACCTCTGTAAAAATGGAAGCTGCGTTGTTACAGTTCATTGTCGGATGTAGAAGTTGTAGCAGTAGTAGTAGTATCCTTATCATCGTTGTTATTTTATTAATTATTATCATTATCGTAATCATTATCATTATTATTATTACTATTATTATCATTACTATCATTATCATTATTGTTACCATTATTTTTAACATCATCATCATGATCATCATCACCATCATCATCATCTCAACATCTTGGTTTCAGACCCCTGGAAAAAAAAAACGAGGTTAGGTTGTTACAGCTCATTGTGAGAATTACTATTATCATTATCACTGTTGTTGTTATGATTATCCTTGTTGTTGTTGCTGTTATGTTTCTATCATTGTTGTTAAAAACAGTGTTTTCGCCATTCACAGTAAACTGGGTCAACAAACCCTTCCCACCATGGCGCAACATGGACTCTGAGACCGGCTGCAGACTGACAGACGACGACATGGTGTGGAGACAAGAGGACTGGCTACGGCATGAACATGTTCCCACTGGCCCAGGATACCAGCCCAAGGACGAAGGGGACGGGGGGAGCGGGGGGTGCCCATGCCAGCCCGTCAGAGGCACGTCAAGGAACCCTACCCTGCACGCAGTCTGTCCGCCCTGCCACAAGCCCACATAGCGCCATACAACAGGCAGTCAAGGGGAAAGATCCCAGCTCCCTCCCTGGCTTTGAGGTCGACAGGGGAAACGTCCCCGGAATGAACAGCATTCGCCCTCAGCCTCCTCCTCCTCCCCCACCCCCCTACCCGACCATTACCTGTCCCTTCTCTCACCCCGCCCCCCCCCCCCCCCCCCCCCACCCCCCCCCCCCCCCCCACACAGCAAGAGCCGTTGACTTTACAGTGCCGCTTCCCACAGCTGACGACATGTCTGAGCGCTGCTTCCCTCCATCACGCCATCGGAGTAGCAGCAGCCCCAAAACAGACTGGGGGTTGCATGCAGGCAGCCTGAGATTCAGGGGGGGGAGGGGGGGGGGGGGGGGGGGGGAAAGACTTCTGAGATCTCCCTGAGTAGTCTGCTGGAATCCGAACCTGTTGTGTTGCAATTTAACGAGGAGAGAGAAAGACTGCTTGGGCTGATATTTGGAAATCCTAGCTTGACGGCCAAATGGGGGGAGGAGGGTACGGCTGGAAGCCTTATCAGCTGGGCTCATCACCACGTTTTCCTGGCTGCCTCCGCCTCTCTGCCTGGCCTGACTCGGCGTGGTGGGACAGGCCTTTCATGAGGTCTCATGTTATGGAGCTGACAGACCCGTGAACCACAACAATGTCACGGAGAGCTGAATTGCTTTTTTTGACAGATCTTCATAGTTTCTAAAACACGTTATCGAGTGAACGGATCTACAAAAACAACGATTCGTGGTATGTTAAAAGGTTTGTGCTTTATTTCGTATAAAACTACACTATCTTTTCAGGAATTTAAATCAGAGAACTGATTTTATTTCATTTTCTCCGAAAGTACTTGTTCTGTTCTTCATGACAACAAGAGAGAGAGAGAGAGAGAGAGAGAGAGAGAGAGAGAGAGAGAGAGAGAGAGAGAGAGAAAAGAGACAGACAGACAGACACAGACAGACAGACAGAGAGAGAGAGAGAGAGAGAGAGAGAGAGAGAGAGAGAGAGAGAGAAGACAGACAGACACAGGAGAGAGAGAGAGAGAGAGAGGAGAGAGAGAGAGAGAGAGAGAGAGAGAGAGAGAGAGAGAGCTCAGAACTCTGAAAACATTTATTCGATCAAGGATTAAAATTTTAGGCTGAGCCTATTCTTCATATCTGTCCTTGGAAAGCGAGCGAGCACGTAAGCGACGAGCGACGAGCGAGCGAGCGAGCGAGGAGAGAGAGAGGAGAGAGAGAGAGAGAGAGAGAGAGAGAGAGAGAGGAGACAGAGACAGACAGAGAGACAGAGAGAGAAAGACGCATGCAGTAAAAGTCAGCAACCAACTCCTCAACGATTCCACAGACCAAAACAGCAGAGAAGGACTACCCCTACCTCATCAACAATCCTGAAGACCCTAACATTAGGGATGGACCATCTGTATCTCATCAACCATTCTTCAGACACTGACATTCGGAAAGGATCATCCCCACCTGACCAACCATTCCTCATACCCTAACAGTAGGGAAGGACTATCTTTACCCCATTAACGATTCCTCATACCCTAAACATCAGGAAAGGATCACATTCAACTCATCAACCATTCCAAAGACTGTCATTAGGGAAGAACTATCTTATCTTATTGGCCATTCCTCATACCTAACATTAGGGAAGGATCAATTCAACTTATCAACCATTCCAGAGACGGACTCTGTCATTAGGGAAGGACCATCTTTACCTCATTAACCATTCTTCGTTCCCTAACATGAGGGAAGGACCAGCTATACCTCATGAACCATTCCTCAGACTAACATTAGGGAAGGATTACATTTACTTCATTAAACATTCTTCGCACCTAACATTAGTGAAGGACAATCTTTACCGCATAAACTATTCTTCACACCTAACATTAGTGAAGGACCACCCCTACCTCATTCACCATTTCTGAAACCTCAGCATTTGGGAAGGACCATCTTTACCTCATTAACCATTTCTCAAACCTCAGCATTTTGGAAGGACCATCTCTACCTCATTAACCATTTCTCAAACCTCAGCATTTTGGAAGGACCATCTTTACCTCATTAACCATTTCTCAAACCTCAGCATTTGGAAGGACCATCTCTACCTCATTAACCATTTCTCAAACCTCAGCATTTGGGAAGGACCATCTCTACTCTTCATTTCAACTCCATTGACATTTACTCATTAACATCTCTCAAACCTGCATTTGGGAAGGACCATATCTACCTCATTCACCATTTCTGAAACCTCAGCATTTGGGAAGGACCATCTCTACCTCATTAACCATTTCTCAAACCCTACCATTAGCGAAGCCCCCCCCCCCCCCCCCTTTCACAATTCCTCCAACCCTAACATAAGAGAAGGACCACCTCTCCCTCATCAACCATTCCACAGACCGTGCCAGAAAATCCAGGCCTGGACAGAAAGGTCAGGGTTAAGGTTTAAAGACGTATCATGGATAAGCTCCCCTGACAGATCCAAGATGTGGGGCTGATTCCAGGCTGTGGTGGAACCAGATCATCGGGCCAAGCCTGCTTCTCTCCCCTTGGCAGCTTGTTTAGCTCTCTCACCACGCGGGCTTTCCTGTCAGAGTCTGTGACGACACTTGTGAACGGGATGGCGGCGATATACTGGTGTTTAAGAAACAAACAAACAAGCAAGAAGACACCCTACCGTATACTTGTGTTTAAGAAAGAAAGAAACAAACAAGAAGACCCCCTAGCCTTTTCTTTCGTTGTTTTACTCGATTTCATCATCTTTTTTGTTTGTCTTTTGTTCTTTGCTACCTCTCAAATCCAGAGAGGGGGAGGGGGGGGGGGGGCGGGGGGGGGGGGGGGGACGAAGTTGGGGGTGGAAGGGAGGAAGGGAGCGGGGATGGAACTGGAGAAAGGGAAGGAGGGTGTGTGGGCCTTTAATCTACCAAATCATAGTGCTCACATTGCAAGGACGCGCACGTCTTCAAGAAAACTGTATGCTTCACACACACACAAAAGACAGTCAGCATCACTTAAAGAATAACTTCAAAAGATGATTTTTTCCCCTTCTGTGAACGGGACAGATCAATCGTTAGTCCAAATAATTCGCGTCCATGGATTGCGCCTAGGTCAACAATCATTTGCAAGATAGATTTCAGCCCCTTCGCGGGCGTGTCAAAGTGTCAGAGGGCCCGGAGAGGTTTATATAGACAGACTGACGCCACTTTCTAGGGCAAGAAAATAGGAGGCACAATAGAATCTATGCATGCTGCGAGGAACCCTCTGTTTAAACAAGCAGAGAGAGAGAGAGAGAGAGAGAGAGAGAGAGAGAGAGAGAGAGAGAGAGAGCAAACACACACACACACACACACACACAACACACACACACAAGCAACACACACACACACACACACACACACACACACACACACACACACACACACACACACACACACAGATTCCTCCTTTTGCGTGTTAAGAATCTTATTATAGGACATGGAAAAGAAAGAGTGTCACGTATGACGATAGAAGTCTCTCCTGTTCGGTCCGGCAATGCAAGTCTCCTTCCAGGAAAACTTCAAAGATTAGTGTGTGCTACTCCACTGAGTACATACATTTAATGGACACGTGTACGCATATACACTTCAAATAGGTGATTACTGTAAAATTGTAGACATGCATGGTTTCCCAGACACACTCAAACCAACCAATTTCAGAGGCATTCCCGCAGGAGGTGCGATGCAACTTAAACAGTACAGAACGGTAGGTGATTAATGACATCACTGTACAATTAACAGCATAAAATTGTACAGTATAAACACAAGCATCGTGCAACTTACTGATGGCATTACTGTGCGACTAACAGCGGAGAATGCTATACCATTGATGACCCCACTGTGAAACTAAGAGCAAAGAATGCTATATGATTAATGACATTACCATAAGCAGAGAAGCTATGTTACTAGTGACGTCACTCTGAAACTAAAAGCAAAGAATGCTATATGATTAATGACATTGTCTTACAGCAGAGAATGCTATGTTATTAATGACGTCACTGTGAAACTAAAAGCAAAGAATGCTATATGATTAATGACATTGTCTTACAGCAGAGAATGCTATGTTATTAATGACGTCACTGTGAAACTAAAAGCAAAGAATGCTATATGATTAATGACATTGTCTTACGCAGAGAATGCTATGTTATTAATGACGTCACTGTGAAACTAAAAGCAAAGAATGCTATATGATTAATGACATTATCTTACGCAGAGAATGCTATGTTATTAACGACGTCACTGTGAAACTAAGAGCAAAGAATGCTGTGTGGCATTATCTTACAGCAGAGAATAAGTCATTAATGACGTCACTGTGAAACTAAGAGCTAAGCATGCCATAACTATGATTTAATGACATTATCTTACAGCAGAGAATGTTATGTTATTAATGACGTCACCGTGAAACTAATAGCAAAGAATGCCATATGATTAA
>CM065721.1:4475973-4480973 GCA_033310375.1 Conus canariensis | reverse complement strand
TGCTCCATTACGCTCTCTGAGTACATCCTGTACATCTCAACAAGCAGTGAAAGACGGGGTCCATTATACTTATGACTCATCCCCAGGCTACATCTCAACAGGAGAGGAAGACAGGGCTCCATCATACTTTATGACTTCATCCTCCAGGCTACATCTCAACAGGGAGAGGAAGACAGGGCTCCATCATACTTTATGACTTCATCTCCAGGCTACATCTCAACAGGGAGAGGAAGACAGGGCTCCATCATACTTTATGACTTCATTCCAGGCTACATCTCAACAGGGAGAGGAAGACAGGGCTCCATCATACTTTATGACTTCATCTCCAGGCTACATCTCAACAGGGAGAGGAAGACAGGGCTCCATCATACTTTATGACTTCATCTCCAGGCTACATCTCAACAGGGAGAGGAAGACAGGGCTCCCTTCAAATGAAGTTTATGCCTTGGTGGTTGCTTGAAGTTTCTGATTATCTTTTTTTTTCGGTCAGCTTGTAGCCAATTCTGTTCTGAATCTTTCTGATGGAGTCCAAGGAATATCTCAAACGTAGGGTAAACATATCAGGGCCACCGACATAACCACGTGCAGACCTATTGCTCTGCCCACGAGGCACGTAGTTTCCGAGTACCATGCCCACAGTTCTTTGTGTTTCTCATTGTGGCCCTGTGACATGCTAACAGTAGACTGTACCAATGTGCCCTGTGTGACATGCTAACAGTAGACTGTACCAATGTGCCCTGTGACATGCTAACAGTAGACTGTACCAATGTGCCCTGTGACATGCTAACAGTAGACTGTACCAATGTGCCCTGTAACATGCTAACAGTAGACTGTACCAATGTGCCCTGTGACATGCTGACAGTAGACTGTACCAATGTGCCCTGTGACACGCTAACAGTAGACTGTACCAATCTATCACTGTGCCCTCGGCCATCACCCAGGACTGGAATGACGTGCAACTTGATGCTGGAAGCCTGCAATGGCAGATAGGTCCTTCCAGTTATACCTGAAAGAACGCCAGCACGGAGACACCTGTAGACGATCATGAAAGCATGCTGGCAGTCCGATGTGGGTGGGTGGGGGTGGGGAGTGTTCCACTGGCATGGTTTCAGTGCAGGGTGGAACGGTGTCTGGGAAGAGTGGTGGCAGAGTATGACGACACTTCTCCCAAAAGGAAAGACACTGATGCCGAGACAGGTGTCTCCTGTTTCTGGTAATCGGCTGTTGTGCAGGTCTTCGCAAACATAAGGTTAAGGTCAAAGTCTCAGTTCATGCAGAATGAAGTTTTAATAATTACAACATTTTTAGACATCGTTTTGTTGTTGTTGTTGTTGTTGATCTTGCCCACATAAGGAAACAAGATGGCCGTTATGAGCTTTCCTAAGCGGGAGAGCGATCACTCCTCATTCGACTTAAATGGAAAGAGCCACACCCATTTCCCGCCACACTCAACCGCACGGTTCAATCCAACATGGCAATCACGTTCACGGGTTTAATGGAGCGAGTGGCATCACCTGCGCTCAGCATCGTTACAATGCTTCTGTTGGGCATGGTTTCCAAGGTGAACAGCTTGCCTTCCTTTCAAGTCGTTATCTGCTGATCGCTTGGCTGAGCTGACACGTCTGTCCTTGGTTCCAGTGAGGCTGGAACTCCCTGCCCCACCCTTGACCTTGTAACCTGGAGTAGCAGGCAGGTCACGACACAAAAATTGAACAAGAGGCTTGTTGTTTTTCTCCTTTATTTTTGTTCGTTGACATTAAGACATCAAACTCTTTACACGCGCCACACAACAGAGATAGCCAGCCCCCCCCCCCCCCCCCCCCCCCTCATTTTTTCAATCCCTGACCTTTATCATACGTCAAGGTTTAGTTCCAAAGTAGCCCCAGTTTTTCCGTTAACAAACAAGTCTTGTATGCTTTACATTCTTTCTGTTCATGTAGTTTCGACAGACAAAGTAAGCCTGTAAGCGTTACATTCTGTCAATGTCATTTCAACACACAAAACATGTAAACTAATTTTTGAAAAAAAATTCTGTTCGAAATTACTCCAGAAACGGATGGGAGTTGTGTAGGGGAATATGAATCTATAAACTCTGTCTGTCTGTCTGTCTGTCTGTCTCTGTCTGCCTCTCTCTCTTTCTGTCTGTCTGCCTGTCTGTCTGTCTGTGAGTTGGTGTGTGTTTTCTTTTTTCTCCTCTCTCTCTCTGAGTGTGAGTGAGTGTGTGTGTGTGTGTGTGTGTGTGTGTGTGTGTGTGTGTGTGTGTGTGTGTGCGCGCGCGCGCGCGCGTGCGTGCGTGCGTGTGTGAGTGAGTGAGTGTGTGTGTGTGTGTGTGTGTGTGTGTGTGTGTGTGTGTGTGTGTGTGTGTGTGTGTGTGTTGTGAGGATGGGTGGGTGGCTTTTGTCTCCGACCTTTCCCATGGAAGAACTTCGGACCTCTACACCGCTAGTCAGAATGAAGCGACGTGTAAATTGCTGGCGACAGTGTTAAGTCCCCCCCCCCCCCCCCACGCCACATTCCACACCCTTTCTTATCACCTCTACCCTCCCATCACCACCCCCTCTTCACTCTTTTCCGCTAACTTCCTGGGGGAAGAAGTGATGTCACATCGTTGTGTGTGTGTGTGTGTGTGTGTGTGTGTGTGTGTGTGTGTGTGTGGTGTGTGTGTGTGCGTGTGTGTGTGTGTGTGTGAGAGAGAGAGAGAGAGAGAGAGAGAGAGAGAGAGAGAGAGAAAGAGAGTGAGAGGGAGAAAGTGACAGAGGGAAGAGAGAGAGACAGAAAGAGAGAGACAGACACACACACACAGAAAGAGAGACAGACAGAGAGAGAGAGAGAGAGAGAGAGAGAGAGAGAGAGAAGAGAGAGAGAGACAGACAGACAGACAGACAGACAGACAGACAGACAGAGAATAAAGTGAGACAGACAGACAGAAACAGAGCGACAGAGAGAGCGACACACACACACACACACACACACACACACACACACACACACACACAACACACACAGACACACACACACACACACACACACAGAGAGAGAGAGAGAGAGAGAGAGAGAGAAGAGAGAAGAGACAGAGACAGAGACAGAGACAGAGACAGACAGACAGACAGAGTGAAAGCGGACGCTTGAGGTAGGTCAGTACGCATTTTTCACGAAGCGGGTATGACCAGATCTTTGTCATCCTGTCTGTCAGGAGAGGGCCAAACACGTAACGCCGACACACTTCTCCCACTAACCCTTCTAATCTGGCGTCGGACCCGCAGAGCTGGCAAAATAAGATGGCACCCGTCTGTCAGACCCGAGGCCTGGTCTTTGGGAAACAATGCTCGCCTGTTTTCATAACTGGACTATTTTCAGAAGGCCCCAGACTTGGGGCGCAGCAGGGGGGGGGGGGGGGGGGGGGGGGCTGTCAGGACTGATTCTGGCATCCGTAGCAGAGCGGAGGTGTAGAACGGTACAATGTGCCAGACGTCTGATTCTTTTTCTTCCTAGGGGAGGGGGAGGGGGGGGGATGTGTGTCTGCTGTCCTCTTGCAGTGCTTTCTGAAAGGTGAATTTGAAATGTGCATCTTTTGTCATTTCAGCAATGGTTTCACTGAGGAATGCCGCCGCTGCGAAACCCGGCACTGTTTCAGGAGGTTCCAGATTACACTTGCCGTTCAACGTTGTGGCATTTCAATGGAAGCACAGCTACTACACCTGGCCAACCTCTCCACTTTCGTCTGAGAAATCAGTACACGCGGAGTTGTTTTTCTTTAAATCGACCTAAATTCGGGTATGGAACAGGTGCCCTAATGGGCGCCTCTCTCTCTCTCTCTCTCTCTCTCTCTCTCTCTCTCTCTCTCTCTTTCTCTCTCTCTCGCTCACCAATGATTTCCCTCCTATACACCTCAATAATGTACTTGTGGAACAAGTCACTCATCATAAAGTATTAGGACTAATAATTGACAATAGTCTCAGCTGGAATCCCCACATAACTTTACTATGCAAAAGGCTTTCCCAGAAAGTCTATCAGCTCACCAAAATCAAACACTTTCTTGACCTTCATTCACGAAAACTTTTTTTCCATGCTCATATTCAGTCTTATGTTGATTATGCATCGACTATATGGGATTCTGCAAGTGCAAACACACTAAAACCATTGTCCAGCCTACATAAACGAGCGCTCAAATTAATCCTTCTGAAGAAAACTAGCCTCGAAAGCTCTGATTATAAACATCTTCACATTCTTCCATTCAGCCAGAGACTCAAATACAACAAAGGGCTAATGATGCACAAGATTCTGACCGGGAATGCTCCAACAACTTAATGAGACGATTCTCAAAAGTCTCGTCGAGAAACTCCCACAAACTCCATATCCCAATCCCCAGAATTGACCTATTTAAATCAAGTCTAACGTACTCGGGAACCTCTTTGTGGAACTCCCTTCCAGAATCCATCAAACAAATCCATTGTACCACAACTTTCAAAAACACTTACCTTACCCATCTTCTGCGGTAAAAAAACAAAAAACAAAACAAAACAAAACAAAACCATAAGTAATACCAACAAGTGATCTCAAAAGCATAAATCATCCCCTTTTCATGTACTTAACCAATTTGTCTTTTCTATTTTTTTTTTCTTTTTATCATGTATCAAGTATTTTTATATATATGTATATGTGTATGTATGTGTATGTATATATATGTATATATGTATACATACATATATATATATCACCAATGTGTTGTGTGTATGTATTAGTATGTTTGTATGTATGTATGTAGGTGTGTGTGTATGTGTGTATATGTATGTGTACGTGTGCGCATGTATATGTATGTGCGTGTGTAATATGTATGTATGTATATGTATATATATATATATAATTATTAATGCATTATGGTGTATGTGTGTGTGGGTATATATATGTGTGCAT
Source organism: Conus canariensis (assembly GCA_033310375.1). Taxonomy (NCBI): domain Eukaryota; kingdom Metazoa; phylum Mollusca; class Gastropoda; order Neogastropoda; family Conidae; genus Conus; species Conus canariensis. Next base: position 4,476,059 of record CM065721.1, on the reverse strand, counting down.
ATGGATATAATCTTATGAAAAATGATATATGTTGTGCCCTCCTCTCTCTCTCTCTCTCTCCTCTCTCTCTCTCTCTCTCACTGTCT
>CM065721.1:4471345-4475873 GCA_033310375.1 Conus canariensis | reverse complement strand
CCAGGGCAGAAGAGCCTACACGGCAGAAGAGCCAGGGCAGAAGAGCCGGGGCAGAAGAGCCTCCAGGGCAGAAGAGCCGGGGCAGAAGAGCCTGGCCAAATGGAACTACAATACTGACCACCGTATCGTTTATTTTTCCTGTCGTACATACATGCCCTGCCATTCGGTTTGGATCCCACAACTGGACATTTCCCACAGCTCTTCAAAAGACGTGAACAGAGATGGTATCACTTTTTAATGAACCAGATCGCTGTCCTGTCATCAATATCATGTTTATACAGAGACTCAGCTTGTGACATGTTCCCTTTGTGATATCTTTTCATCTTGGTTTGATGCCACAGTCAGAGACATTCCGCGGTCACAGCTTTCTGTTTCGCCAGCCCTGATAATGGCCCTGTGCGGTCGGCTGGCTGTAAGCAACACCTTGCCTTCTATTTCCGCCGCACAAAGCATCGTCAGTGGAAGACAATCTCTGTCTGTGAATTCGGTTGCTGCCTTTGTCCACACATCCACTTTGGTCTACACCTAAATTCATGTGGAAAAATCAACACACTTAAGATCTTCACGGCCGTGGGTTGTGGTTATAGTACTCTATCAATATACCTTCTAGATACCCCAAGATCTGACCAGCGCGTTGGGCCGATGCGTAGGTCAGACATCTGCTAGGTCGTAGCCACAAGACCCTCTTCTTAAATTCTTTCGACTTACGTCATTCATTAGTGTATCCATTTAAATCATGCGCAATGTGGTTTGGAAACCTGGCGGATATGGTGAAGCGTACATGGACTAGTCCGCACGCAGTGACACCTTGATGAAACTGAAACTTTTCGATACACCCTGTCAAACTAAAATTTTAATTCATCATTCATGTCATTGCTGTTTCACTGAATCTGCGCCGCAGCTCCCGTGAGCAATTATTCCCCCGCCCTTCCCCTCCCCTCCCCCCCCCCCCCCTTCTCTTGTCAATCAATTTCCCTATACATGATTCATCAACGTCACAGACTGTCAACCGATCCCCTCCATCTCTCAGAAGCACCTGCCGCTGTTCAAACTGGTGATGGCGTTTCCACCAAAGAGACCAGAAGGTGACACGCAATACATCAGCTAACAGCACCAACACTGCTATTCCTCCGATTTCTCCCCCACAGCCCTGCCACTCTCAGGGGACAGGCAACACTTGACAAGCCCCCCCCCCCCCGCCCCCCCCCCCCCCGCTGCCTGTCTCTCTCCTCCTCTTCCTCTGGCAACATAACAAAGAACCGGCCAGCTATGCTCTCACATATGAACGGCATTCACTCTGTACTCAAGCTGGAGGTCGGATTTCTCCACAAACAGCTTCAATGTCGAGGGATGGTGTGGGGGGTGGGGTGGGTGGGGTGGGGGGTGGGGGGTGAAGAGCCTTGTTACGTGCCGAGGACACTCGGTTGTTCCCCCTGGTCGCAGGCTGCGTGGCTTTGTTCCAAAGCGGCACCTGTTACGTACCATCGTCAAACAGTGCAGGCCTCAGGGTGTACAGGACTGCTCTAAGCGTGAACAGTGCTTCTCGGGCTCCAGCACTGGTTCTTTCTTTTACTGTAGACTTATCCCTGACGAAATGCTTTGCTACGAAACGCATTACATCAACCAGCGTTTCTAATCAGGGAGTCACACAGAACGTCACTGGCAGGTTTCCAGAGAAGTTGTGAAGACCCATCAGAATTGGAGAAGACAGATGAAAGACGGCAGCTAATAGCACCAAGCAGCTGCCGGGAGGCGTCAGATGTGTGGGCCAGATGTCGGGGTAGATGCAGATGCGTGGAAGGTCAGAGCGCGCTCGCATCTGTCAGCCTGGGTCTCGCCACCTCCCACCCCCATACAACCCCTCTGTGAGCAAGATCAAGGTCACCCCATCCCTCCGTCTTTGGGCGGTTCCTTGGCCATGCAAACCACAGACTGTCCGCCCAGCTATCATTTAGGGATTACAGCTCAAGTACGTTGTTTGCTGGTGACCATCAACAATCCACAGGCACACCAGAGGAAGTGTTGGAAGATGGTTTGTTGATGTGTTCCTACGTTCTTTCACCATACTATAAGTTTTTTTTTTATCTCTCTTTGAAGACAATAATTACAAGAAATCTTTCTCGCCGATAGAAATCTAAATATGAGATTAAGATTTTTGTTTGTTTGTTACGAATTTGTTTACAATCACGCAATGTACAATAACTTACGTTTTGCAGTCACACTGTACAGAAAGCAGAAACAGTCACTGAAAACAACACAAGTTGCTAACACAAGGGTCTAAATCACAGTCACTGAAAAACAAGTTGCTACACAAGGTCTAAATCACAGTCAATCGTTGCTAAGCAACCCCAGACTTTACCTCAGCAAGATGTAAGCTGAAAAAAGTCTCTTTTCCGTCTCCCCCCCCCCCCCCCCCCCGCCCCCCCTTCCTTTCCCCCTTCCACTACCCTACATCCCGGTAAAAGGAAGGTTGTGAGTTAGGCCTAGGCCCAGTCCAGGACGGGGCTTTCAGCACAGGAAAGGCGGCGGGCTTTGTTGGTGAAAGGAGAGCATTAGGCACTGGGTTAGGTTGCATGACACGCGCCTGCAATGTTCCGGACCCTACCTGCACGACATGGCGGAACAATCACCCCCCCCCCCCCCCAACAGACACCGGCTCCCCGTTACTGACACGCTGCACTCTCTCCTCTCTCTCTCTCTCTCTCTCTCTCTCTCTCTCTCTCTCATACATTCTAAGAGGGTCTGATAGGAAAAGAGCGTAATATAAGAACAGTAAGAGAAATGCAGGTGTCACACATGTTTACCAGAAGGATACAGACCTAGAATGAATCCAAGACACACTATAATGACAACTACAGCACTGTCCAGACAAACGGACGGGCTGAAAACCCAAGACAGCCCACTGGACAAAGACGGCATTGTTGGGTGGAAGGAGATGGGGGGAGTCTGGACCGTCACCAAAGGCAAGTGGTCCTCACCAAACATTCTTGGATCCGTTCGTTGATTCAGTTCAACGCCAATTTCTAACAGGTCAACAATCTTTGGGCCAAATTCCATTTTTCCGTTGAGTTTCGTTCAAATCGATTCTGTAGTTCTGGGGTCGTCTTGTTGATAGGCCACCAACCAACGGGCGAGAGCGAAAACATACCCTTCGCAGAGGTTATTTTATGATTTAATGCATAATAGCAGATCTACTGTTTTTTTTTTTATTTAGAAATATCCATATAACTGGAAGCAGGAATAACTATGACTTGTTACAAAGAGACAGGTGCCCATCGAACAGGGATATCTGCACAAGAATTTAATGTCGAAATTAACTGAGATACCGCGGACATTGTCTGGTCATCCACTGCCTGGGTCCTTGTTCCATGGCAGGTCATTGTGGACGTCCTCTCCACCTTTGGTTCTGAAGGTTTCCTGAAGAACTGGGTTAGCCGGTTTGAACCGCAGGGGCTGTGCGGCATGCCCTAGACTGCTGACATGGTGCTTGTTGTACCTGTCAGAACACGGGAGCCTGGTCGCCTCCTTTTCTGGCATCCTCGTTTCAGCTGGAGTCCCCTTATCTGGCTCCTTGAAATGGGATAGCACGTCCTCAGGTCAGCGGGAGTCCTCTTATCTTCTCTCTGGGAATGGGACAGCAATCAACAGCTATGGTCTTTCGGAGACCCCTGCAGTCAAATGCGCCGACTTTCTTTCTCTCTTCTGTCTTCGATTGTTGCCTCGTTACAGGCCTGGCCGCCACACAAAGGTGTGGAGAGCACAGCAGTGCCAAAACACCGCCGTCCTCCTCTGAGCGACATGTTCTGCTTCTTCCAGTTCCTGATCAGTCGATGAAGTGGGCTGCGGCTTTTCTCACCCGTCAGTCAGGCTCTTTGTCCAGGTCTGCATTGTTGTTGAGGCAGATAATACGTTTTGTTCCCACAAGTACAACACACTCTCCACTTGCCTGACGTGCAACGTCGTTTTTCGCAGGAGGATGGAACCAGCAAGCCGTGACCCTCTCCGCTGACCCCTTTTAGCAGGCAAGTGCCGGAGCCTGCCAGCACCGGGTCTGGGATTGGAGCGGATGGAAACCAGCAGAACGCGCCGAAAGTCAGGGGACAAGAGAGTGGAGATTGTTAGCATGGAGGCGCGCGTTACGTCTTCGGTAATGGTCCCTTTACCATACTTCACACGTTCTGTTGATGCGGAGAAAACGGCGCATCTTGATCGGATCTAGAGACATGATGAGGGAAGAAGGGTGGGTAGGTAGGTGTGTGGGGTAGGGTGGGGGTGGGGTGGGGGCTGAAGCAAAGATATTTCAGTAGGTGAGAGTGGGTGGGTGGGGGTGGGGGTGGGGACGGGTGTACAGAAGAAGGGAACGTTTGGCACTATGCCAAAAAAGATTTCAAGAAACAGAATCAAACCCAGCCACGCTGAAAATCAGAACACACATGAAGTTCATACGCACATATGCGCTTGCACGCGTGCATAATCACTCGCACGTGCACGAGTCCTCCACACACACACACACACACACACACACACA
>CM065721.1:4463845-4466345 GCA_033310375.1 Conus canariensis | reverse complement strand
AGGGGAAGAAGGGAAGAGCGACAGCGGACAAGGAGGATGAAAAGAGCGGCGAAGAAAAAGAAGAATAAAGAACGAGTAAGATGAACCTAAGTATACCGTCCAAGAAGAAGAATAACAAAAAAAAAAAAAAAAGGAGTCCAATGAACCTAAGTATACAGACCAAAGTAATTACAAAGAAGATGAAAGACAAGGAAAAGATCATCAAGAACGATAAAAAAAAAAGAAAGACCAGAAGAAGAATGCGACTCCAGCAGAATTAATTGCGAGTTTAATGATAGTAACTATGAGGACGAATAAAGGACAAGAAAAATGTGGAGCCGAGGGAAGAGAGAGGGGAGAGGGAAAGAGAGAGAGAGAGAGAGAGAGAGAGAGAGAGAGAGAGAGAGAGAGAGAGAGAGAGAGAGAGAGAGAGAGAGAGAGAGAAAATGCCTTTTGGACTTAGATGTTTTCAGATTGGACTTATCTTGCACAAAATTGTGGGAAAAAATTGTGATCTGCTAGACATGCTCTTCACTCTCTCTCTCTCTCTCTCTCTCTCTCTCTCTCTCTCTCTCTCTTTCACTACACACACACTCAGACAGCCAGACAGACAGCCAGACACACTACACTACACTACACTACACTACACTACACTACACTACACTACACACACACACACATACATCAGACAGACAGACAGACAAACACATAATATTCTCTCTCTCTCTCTCCCTCTCTCTCTCTCTCTCTCTCTCTGCACACGCACGCTACCCAAAATCTATCCGACAGCACCATCCCACCACCACCACCATGCCCCATCCTCAAAAAAAAAAAAAGGTGCCAGGCGGACATTCCTGGAACGCAGTGTGGCGCATCGAAGCGAATCAGAAATCAGAGACGGAAGGTTGCAGGCGACATCCTAATGAGGGAAAGAGCCCCCACGCCTCAGGCGCAGTAATACACAGGCACTCTTTTCAGACCAGGACACGTCCATCGCGCGATTGTTTACGGCGGTTAATGGGCGGCGAAATAGGTGTGAGGACAGGTGGCGGGGGGGAACAAATGGGTGATGATAGTGTGGCTGACCGTGAACGGCCGCGCTAAGTGAGAGGGGTCAGCTGGAAGAGATGAGTCAATTAAGGGCAGGCTGGCATCCCTGGAATGCTGGACACTGACTGACCACTGCGAGGGTCTGTCCTCACTGGTCGTCCGTCCTCTTGTCAGTCAGCACGCCCTTATGCAAATCACGGCCTGGGTTGCTGCTTCTTCGTTCTGCCTGCCAACCGGTACGGGTGGGTGCTGGACACAACCCGAAGGCAAGGTTCTTCCCACCCACCCCTCCTCCACGCGCCCCCTTACTCTTTCCTCTCTTCACATGCACATAATACTCATCCACCGACCGACACCCCCTCCCCCTTTCTCCTTTTCCATTCACATACATACACAGGGATGCACGCGCGCGCACACACAGACACATACACAGAGACACAGACACTCAAACATACACAGAGGCACACACACATACTGACTGACTGACTGAAACCAATTTATTGTCAGATTAACTCAAGGTTGTACTGACCACACACAGACACAGACAGACAGACAGGCAGACAGACAGACAGACAGACAGACAGATATACACACACACACACACACACACACACACACGTGCGCGCGCGCACACACACACACACACACGTCACAGTCATTTTCTTACTCCTTCCAAAGTCTCCTCCCCACTCTCTCTGTCTCTCTCTCTGTGTCTGTCTGTTCCTCCCCCCTCCCCCTCTCTCTCTCTCTCTTTCTTGACAGAATGAGGTGGTGCAAGACGGAACAGTAGGGGTAGGGGAACGTATGAAGCTGTTGCTGGATGGACAAATCACAAACATGGTGAACTGCAGGACACACGTTACGTAAAAACCACCTCAGCTTCATCATGCTTCTTGTCCATGAACATTCACCCGAGAACCCAACCAACGCCAGCAGGGACCTAGCAGTCCGTCTGTGTACATGGCAAGACACCCTGTAAACATCTTCAGTCCAGACTGCACATCCAAACACGTCACGTCCCCAGGACAAGGAGAGGGCAAATAGCCCCAAAGGCCAAGAGCCGGCGGAGCGGCGTCACTAATCATGTACACACAAGTGACCCGTGATGCAATGGGTTCGTCATTTCATGCCACTAATAAACAGTTTGTCTTTGTTACTGCACAACACCTACACCCCCCCCCCCCAGGTCTCAGAACTCTCTCTCTCTCTCTCTCTCTCTCTCTCTCTCTCTCTCTCTTCTGTCTCTATCTGTGTGTCTGTCTGTCTGTCTCCCTCCCTCCCTCCCTCTCCTCTCTCTCTCTCTCTCTCTCTCTCTCTCTCCTCTCTCTCTCTCTCTCTCTCTCTCTCTCTCTCTCCTGTGTAGACAGACCAAGCGGAGGCAGACAGTCCATGTCTATCCAGCCTCCTCTCTCTCCCCCCACAGCTATGTAACCCCAATCACATCAAACACGGCTTTGTTGATCCTCCACTC
>CM065721.1:4456345-4458845 GCA_033310375.1 Conus canariensis | reverse complement strand
ACTTTGTAACAATGGCCATCTCATAGTCTTCATGTACAACACTTTGTAACAATGGCCATCTCATAGTCTTCAGTGTACAACACTTTGTAACAATGGCCATCTCATAGTCTTCATGTACAAACTTTGAACATGCATCATGTCATACAACACTTTGTAACATGGCCCTCATAGTCTTCACTGTACAACACTTGTAACAATGGCCATCTCATAGTCTTCATGTACAACACTTTGTAACAATGGCCATCTCATAGTCTTCATGTACAACACACTTGTAACAATGGCCATCTCATAGTCTTCATTACAACACTTCGCCAACAATGGCCACTCATAGTCTTCACTTACAACACTTTGTAACAATGGCCACCCATAGTCTTCACTGTACAACACTTGCACAATGGCCATCCATAGTCTTCAGTGTACAACACTTTGTAACAATGGCCACTCCATAGTCTTCACTGTACAACACTTGTAACAATGGCCATCCCATAGTCTTCATGTACAACACTTTGTCCAATGGCACATCTCATAGTCTTCACTGTACAACACTCCTAACAATGCCACTCATAGTCTTCATGTACAACACTTCCCGACAATGGCCATCCATAGTCTTCTAGTACAACACTTCTTAACAATGGCCATCCATAGTCTTCACTGTCACAATCACAATCCTACACTGTACCTCCACAGACTCACTAGCTACATACACTCTCCCACAATGGCCACTCTCTACATTCACAGCTACTCACTCTCCACATGGCCCCATCAGTCTCACTATACAGCTACTCTCTCCCACAATGGCGCACTCCTACATCACAGTCTACACTTCACAATGCGCCTCTCTACATCACATGCACCTCTCCACATGGCGCTCTCTACATCACAGTACACTCTCCACAATGGCGCCTCTCAGACTATCACAGCTACTACTACACACACACTCTCTCACAAAATGGCACTCTCTCTGACATCACAGCTACCTCTCTCCACATGGCACCTCTGACATCAAGCTACTCTCCACATGCAACCTCTGACCACACAAGCTACCCTCCATACTGCCACTCTCTGACATCACAGCTACTCTCTCCACATGCACTCTCTACATCACAGCTACTGCTACTCACATCACCCTACATCCTACTCCCACGGCCTCATCTGACATCACAGCTACTCTCTCACAATGGCACTCTCTCTCACTGCCCACAGCTACTTTCCACAATGCACTCTCTGACATCACAGCTACTCATCTCCACATGCCTCTCTGACATCACAGCCACTTCCCACATGGCCTCTTACATCACAGCTACTCTCTCCGCGTGGCGCCTCTCTGACATCACAGCTACTCTCTCCACGTGGCGCCTCTCTGACATCACACTACTCTCTCCACGTGGCCTCTCTGACATACAGCTACCTCTCCCGTGGCGCCTCTCTGACATCACAGCTACTCTCTCCACGTGGCGCCTCTCTGACATCACAGCCTACTCTCTCCACGTGGCGCTCTCGCTCACACTACTCCCTCTGACATCACAGCTACTCCCTCTGACATCACAGCTACTCTCTCTGACATCACAGCTACTCTCTCCACGTGGCGTCTCTCTGACATCACAGCTACTCTCTCCACATGGCGTCTCTCTGACATCACAGCTACTCTCTCTGACATCACAGCTACTCTCTCTGACATCACAGCTACTCTCTCCACGTGGCGTCTCTCTGACATCACAGCTACTCTCTCTGACATCACAGCTACTCTCTCCACGTGGCGTCTCTCTGACATCACAGCTACTCTCTCTGACATCACCACTCTCCATGCCTCACTACCTACTCCTCTCCACGTGGCGCCTCTCTGACATCACAGCTACTCCTCCACTGCCTCTCTGATCAAGTACTCCAGTGGCGCTCTCTGACATCACAGCTACTCTCCCCACACGGTAGCCTCCCCTACGCTGACCCTCATATGACCACTGGTCCCCGCTGTCTCCTCCATCCCCCGTGTCCCACAGAACGCTAATCCCTGGCCGTGTCTGGCCTACTACCGTGGCCTATCGCCACACGCCCCATTAGTGGGGGGAATCCCTGTTACCTGTGGAAGGGTTTTGGAACCAGCTGGTCCGAAGCGGAGTTCCGCGGACACACAAAGACATGGAGGGATTTGTGGTTTCGTGGACAAGCACCGCTGGGATCAGGCTGGCCAGTAATGACCTGGATTAGAGCGATATGGTGACCGGCTAGCGCGGTGGTGAAGCCCAGCAGGGATAGTAGTGAAGTTATCAGTCCTGATAGACAGCTGGAGAAGACAGACAGTTTCCGGAACATCGCTCCCGTTCCCACGGTGGACATGGACTTGATACAAAAGGGAGGTCACACACACACACACACACACACATGCGCAAACGCGCGCGCGCTCACAGACCCACATACAAACCCACCCATTCACATATTCTCTCTCTCTCTCTCACTCTCTCTCTCTCCACACACACACACACACACACACACACACACACAC
>CM065721.1:4443845-4451345 GCA_033310375.1 Conus canariensis | reverse complement strand
CCGCCTTTTTTTGGGGGGGGGGGGGGACTTTCTGAAATTCCTTTCCACTAAGGAGGCTCTTGAATTCGTCCCCACTCACACAACATGCAGTCGAAGTGTAATTGTCGTAATGGCGTTCAACTGATGCTAATCGTCGTCTGCACTCAGCTGAAGAGTGCACAGCAAGGCCAGTCAGTCCTCCCCTCCACCACTTGCTGTTCCCCCCCCCCCCCCCCCCCCCCCACCACTCACGGTGCCATGACGGGGCCGGCACTCTCTGCTGCCTGACTGCGAACAGCCCCCACCTTCCCTCACCCCCTCCCTCCCCTCCGTGGGACACGCTACAACGGACCTCTTGCACCATTCAAGACACTGCATGCTAGGCTGATGATCCGATACAACGGACCTCTTGCACCATTCAAGACACTGCATGCTGGGCTGATGATCCGATACAACGGACCTCTTGCACCATTCAAGACACTGCATGCTAGGCTGATGATCCGATGTCTGCATGCTAGGCTGATGATCCGATGTCTGCATGCTAGGCTGATGATCCGATACAACGGACCTCTTGCACCATTCAAGACACTGCATGCTAGGCTGATGATCCGATGTCTGCATGCTAGGCTGATGATCCGATGTCTGCATGCTAGGCTGATGATCCGATACAACGGACCTCTTGCACCATTCAAGACACTGCATGCTAGGCTGATGATCCGATGTCTGCATGCTAGGCTGATGATCCGATACAACGGACCTCTTGCACCATTCAAGACACTGCATGCTAGGCTGATGATCCGATGTCTGCATGCTAGGCTGATGATCCGATGTCTGCCTGTGTTTATTATCGTTTGAAGAGAATGGACACCGAATCAACAAGAGCTTTTTTTTTTTTTTTTTTTAAACGTTCTTTGAAACTCGAGTTCTGCCTTCTTTGCACAGTTGTGCCCGTAGAAAATAAGAAGTACAGATTTTTGACAATCCGAGTAAAAGCGTGTGTGTGTCGACGTCTTTCACAATTTCCCCTTATTTCCTATACATGAAAAAAAACAAAAAAACTATCAGCAGAACAACAAAACCAAAACTTAACTTTCTAGCAAACAGCAAACATGTAGGATACGTCTTGCTCCCATAGTGAAATCAATAACACGCCCATAACTCCGAACGAATGTTGTTGACGACACCGAATCGCCTAGAAGAAATGACAACACAGAGCACACAGAACAAACAAGGAGACATCCCCCCTGCCCCTCCCCACCCCCCCCCCCCAAAAAAAAAGTGTTCCAAGCTTGCCCATATACCCTGTGCCTAATACATCTACACAGCAACAAGTGGAGAAATCAACTGAAATGAACATCTCTTCAAGACTGGCGCCGCCTTTTCCATCTGGAATATAGTCAAACACACTGACGAATGGACGTTATTTATCTAGTCCTACTCCGTCGTTTACTGTTTGCTGTTCCCTGTCTCATTCAATACTTCTTTTTTTACTTCTTGCAGAAAACAAGAAAAACAAATGGCATCGAAACCGAAAATAATACTGCTCGAGAAGACATGAGTTTGACTTACTCTGTACACAGTTCTGGAAGCCTTCCGGTCGACATTCACACACTTCTCAAAACATATCAAGCCGCCAAAGTCCACAAAAAGAAGACAGGCGGGCGTCCAATGTAACCCGACATCTCCATCACACACACACACACAGTTCCTCGCTGAACTAACAACGGGAGTGAAGGAGGAGAGAAGCGAAGGAACGACAGTGAGGGGGGAGAACGGGGCGGGCGTGAGATGATAGTGAGGATCAATCAATGTAGCCACTAACTGGGCGGTGACTCGGGCTAATCCCTCTGTTGTTGGTTTCTCTGCTCACTGGTACCGCCCGTGGCCTGTCAACCGCTGGACCAGGGCGTGTGGGGACTTGCCCGTCCCCGCTAATAACGCTGGTTGTGGTGGCGGCTGGTACTGGGTTGGTGGTAGTGATGGTGGCAGCTGTCTCTCTGCACGCTAGTTTGAGAGAGAGAGAGAGAGAGAGAGAAGAGAGAGAGAGAGTGTGTTGTGTGTGTGTGTGTGTGTGTTGTGTGTGTGTGTGTGTGTGTGTGTGTGTGTGTGTGTGAGAGAGAGAGAGAGAGAGAGAGAGAGAGAGAGAGAGAGAGAGAGAGAGAGAGAGAGAGAGAGAAGGGAAACGTAATCTACTTAAATTTTCTGTTAAAAAATGTGAGTTTGACTTACGACAAATCCAGAATCTGAAATCAACGATGCTTTACTGCATGCCGTGTAAGCCTCCAGTTTACGATATGTAGGACTGGGCTCCTAACAATTAGTTGACCTGTCCACAGCTACCACAAAATCAGGTAAGCACAGGTACTGAATAGATCTCCATACAATCTATCTGCTCAGCACCCACGCCAAAATCCACAGAATTCTCCAGACAAAATACCAAAAGATGTTTAAACCCGATTTCGACCCATACATGTGAAAGCGACACATCAAGAGTCAAGACGGCAGGCACAGCAAAAAGAAATGAAACTACGGGATTTATGTTGAAAACTATGAAACAGGTTACGACGGAGGAAGAATATTAGAAGACAAAAAAAAAAACCGTACGATTAAATTCCTTCAGATTACAAGATCACAAAAAGACGAACATGTTTCTACATGGCTAGAACTGGGCCCTCGAGGAAGACGCCCCAATTTCCGGCTTGTCGAGAGCTCCCGGAAGTACAGCATGTAGGTTGATAATACCAGCCAGTCTCGCTCTAAACGAGACTTTCTTGAGACGGGTCTGACACAGTGCTCCGAGGGGGCAAAAACACAGTTCTGAGAGAGAGAGAGAGAGAGAGAGAGAGAGAGAGAGAGAGAGAGAGAGAGAGAGAGAGAGAGAGAGAGAGCACCAAAGTCTCCCGTCTACTCCTGGCGGAAAAAAAGACAAGAAACTCTTATCTCTGTTTCCTCTTGTGGAATTTCCGTCACGTCCTAACAGAAATGGCCGACCGCGGACAGTCTCAGCAGCCTAGCTTACAACCACCATTTGATCGAAGCCAATTTGTCCGATGGATTTTTGGCCCATATTGTCAGGGCATTTCCTACACCATTGATCAGTGTCGCTTCATGAGAGTGTTCCATTCACTGGGACCTCTCCCCCTATCGATTCTTCGTGATCCTTCGCCCCCCCCCCCCCTCCCCTTTCTCTCTCTCTTTCCGTCCTTCTTTCTTCACCTTTTCTTCGTCCTTCCTTAATCCTGCGCCCTCCCCCCCCCATCTCCCTGTCACTCCCGTCTTCTGTCTGTCCCTGCCTTAAGCCTTCCCTTTCTCTCTCCATCCTCTTTCATCCATCTCTCTTTCCTCGGCGGTTTTTTTTTTTTTTTTTAAAGTGAGCGTGTGTGTGTGTTCGTCATTCATCCTTTGTCTGTCTGTCTGTCTATGAGCGGCTAGCCTCTGACCCGAGCTGCTTCATCACCGGTGCCCGTGGCCGCGGGTTACAAACCGCCACTGACCATTGCAGCCAGCTTGGCTTCCACTCTGGCACTCCATTCCGCTGGGAAGAACACACGGTTTGCAGGCCCCCTCTCTACCCCTCCCCTCCAGTGCGGTCTGCGCTTACAATGTTCCGCCTTCAAGACGTTAGGCTAGCTCAATACTCGTTTTAAGCCTTGATTTTTGTCTGCTATAGTCTCCTCTAAACTCCAATGCGAGCCTTTTCTCTTTAATGTTAGTTCAACCTTCTAACTAAATGTCAGCTCTTTTCGTAACGATGACAAAACTTTAAAGTGATCATTGACGAACAAATCGTTATCCCTCGGTCTCCCAACCCCATTTTCAACGAAGTAGTCATCGGCAACGACAAACCTACTCAACTTGACTGCCTCAACTGATGTGGTGGACATCGTCCAGTTTTGAGGCAGAACTACATGAAGGCATTTCCTGCTCATCCCTTCAGTTTCCCAGTCAAAACTTCTGGCAGTCATTTCCCTGACTTGGACATTTTTTGTGCGTTCTTTCTTCAATCCTATGGGTCACTCACTTTTCCTTTCACGAAGCTGTCCGTGCAGTTTTTCAACTGTGGATAATACATTCTCGTCAGATGAGTTCGTCGAGCCCATTAAAAAAACAAACATACAAACAAACAAACAAAAAACGGCGCATATTTTGCCGATGCTTGTCAGTGTCTGTCCGCTTTGCACGTGCTCCAAGAGATCGGAGTGGGGTCGGGTTTACGGCAGGAATCTAACAAGGATCGCAGCCTTCAGCTCAGCAACACCCAGGCGGCTCTGCTGAGACAGCGCAAACTATCAGGCCACTGGCATTCCGCTGCAGGTGCTGCTGATTCTCCTTGTCAGCCCCTCTCCCCCGTTCCCTCTTTACCCTCCTCCCCTCATGCATAAAGAACTGACAACGATGACGCATTTACTGTCTGGTCTCAAATGTTGGCACCACACACCATTTTTTAATGCACACAGGGCTTGCTGACAGTGAGTATAGTAGGCCTGTTATTAAGTATGGTCAATTACCTTCATCATAAGTAATTTCACACTGTACATGGGAAAAGGTAGCAAACAACAACAACAACAACAACAAAAGCAAACAAAAAAAGACAAACAAACAAAAAACAAACACACAACGACAACAACAAAACTTTTCAAAATTAAAATTGATGACAGACATTACAATACATGCGTAACCTTGGCGCTCTCAGTCCCATATTGGTTTGAACCACAACATTCAAACATGACATGAACTTGAAGTAAACAAACTCGACAGTGGCATGAGAAGGACCAAGACAGAACAAGGGCGACAACTGAAAGGGGTGTGACCATGACAACGCGCCGACGACCACGTCATCCGTCATTGTCCTGTCTCGGAAGGGACTGACCCACGGTCATCAGGAGACGTGACTGACCCCAACACCACCGTCCAAAGGCGAGTCACACGGTCTGTAGGGACGTAACCTGACGGCTGAAAACAATGACGGGGTCTTCCACAATCACTTCCCACACTCCCGTCCACTTCTTCTCTGTCCAGTGTCTGTCCTTCACGGTGCTTGCAGCAAGAAGACTGAGATGAAGAGTGTCATGGCACCTTGAACGTAGGTATCAGTCCACGCACGCACACTGAGAGAGAGAGAGAGAGAGAGAGAGAGAGAGAGAGGGAGAGAGAGAGCGAGAAGCAGACAGACAGACAGAGAGAGACAGAGACGGACACAGACAGACACACAGAGACAGACAGATATACAGACAGATAGACAGACACAGAGACATAGAGAAGGGGGGTACATGTGACAAAAGCGGAGGGGGGGGGGGGGGGGGGCATAGGGTCTAAAATTTTTTCAAGCGTGTTTTTTCTCAATGATGTTATGCATGCAGGAACGCACCCACAATTATCTGTGCAGACAGAGGACTTGCAACATGATAACCATTTCAAAGACAGGGAGATTAAAAACCAGATGAAAAGGAAGGGGACATTTACGCCTTAAAAAGGATGATGACTCACCCAGACAAAACCTGACGATGTTTTTTTCACACTGATCCCGGTGTTCAAAAAATGGGTGGGTAATCATTCTGTCCAGCGACACCGGTGAATTTGGCCAGGCATCGGCTTTCACTCCATCATCCGATTTTCCCCATCCACGGGTCAGGTGACAGCCATCAGAACCCCCCCCCCCCCCCTCCAGCCTCCTCCCTCCCTCCCTCCCTCTCTGCACTCTTTTTACTATCCAGCCCTGTAAACCGTTTCTAGCAGGAAAATAAATAAATTAAAGACAGAGGAAAGAAGACGAAGACAGATGAAAACAACAAACCAAAGACGGCGGCGAATAAGACAAAAGAACGAATGACGAGGAGGAGGAAGACAAGATGGATCAAAGGAAGAGGAAGAACAATGACGGTGAAAAGAGAGTTGAAGGAAAGTGAGGGGAAGATGTATGATGAAGACGAAGAGAAGAGAGAGAGAGAGAGAGAGAGAGAGAGAGAGAGAGAGAGAGGAGAGAGAGAGAGAGAGAGAGAGAGGGAGGGAGGGAGGGAGAGAGAGGAGAGGTGGGGAAGATGTATGATAAAGAGAGAGAGAGAGAGAGAGAGAGAGAGAGAGAGAGAGAGGGGGGGTGAGAGAGGACAGGAAAGACCAGTTACAGGAGAACGCGGGGAAGAAAAATAGCATTGTTTTTTTTTTGTTTGTTTTCTTTTTCCAAACTCCGGTGAAATAACACATTCTTTTTCCCATGAACAAAAATGCAGGCACTTTCCTTTGCATGGACGAACTCGCTGTGCATGGAAATAGTGTGTGAGTGAGTGTGTGTGTGTGTGTGTGTGTGTGTGTGTGTGTGTGTGTGTGTGTGTGTGTGTGTGTGTGTGTGCGTGTACGTGTGTGCGTGCGTGCATGTGTGCGTGTGTGCGTGCGTGCGTGCGTGCGTGTGTGTGTGTGTGTGCGCGCGCGCGAGTCTTGTGTAAGCGGAAACTTTTTGTTCTGTAAGCGGAGGCATTCTCAATAAAATAAAAAAAACGCAGAGGTTTTTTCTATGCTTTCAGGAACTTTCATGGATATGGAGCAACTTCATGCGCATGGAAGCGATGTCTCGTTCGTGGAGGCACTTTTCGGTCGCGTTGAAGGCACTTTTCCCATAAGTGAAGGCACTAACTTTGCCATCACTGTGCCAGAGAGGATACCCTATTTGGGGCCTCACGAACAACGGTCTGAACTGCGAGTGCCAGCTTCCCTTCCCTGGATTCCTCGTGTAGCCAGTAGTGGCCGCGCCGCTTTGTCTTCGGTGTGTCCCATAATTCAGGCTTGGATCAACCTGCTGTCATCTGCACACTGGATTGGGAGGCGCTGGGGGCCATTCTGTTGCCCATTACATCCTGCCGGAGACAATTATATCGACTGACGTCCTCCCCCTGACGTCACTTCTGGCGTGGTTTCCATTTTGAGGTTAGATATGATTAAACATCAATCAATCAATCCATCAATCGATCAATCAGTCAATCCATAGCATTCGTGGGTTCCATCGTTCCTCAGGTCTTCATTGTTTATTTTGGATGTTCACCAAGAAAGTTTCAAAGACAAGAACGTTTCATCGACCAAAAACTAACAAACAAACAAACGAACTCGCCAAGGAGTTTTGGAAACATAACAACTAAACACACCGAGAGGCCCTAAAGTAAAATACAAAGAAACAAACACACGTAACAATTCAAACACATATTTCACATGCACGCATGTGCGCGCGCACTCACTCACCCACTCACTCACTCTCTCTCTCTCTCTCTCTCTCTCTCTCTCTCTCTCTCTCTCTCTCTCTCTCTCTCCTTTCCTTCCTCTCTTGACTCTTCTGTCCTTGTTCTCTCCTCCTTCCTCTCCCTCTCTCTCCATTTTCTCCCCTCTTCTCTTTCTGTCTCGACTATTTTCTTCTGTCTTTAATCTCCCCTCCCCTCCCCTCGCGCCCGCCCCCCCCCCTCCCCCCCCCCACACACTTCATCCCCTCCCTTTAAAAACAAAAAAATCTCTCTCGTCCTCCACCTACCTACCCGCTCT
>CM065721.1:4428845-4436345 GCA_033310375.1 Conus canariensis | reverse complement strand
CCTGATCCTTGGCGTCCACCACCCCCAGACCGTCTCCTCCCGCCCTGAAGGGAGAACATCAGTACGGCTTGTCGTCTTGTCCGCCGGACTGCCTGGCTGACCTCAGTAGGCCTTCTCTGTTTCATTTTCCACATTCTCTCTTTTCTCCACCTAACCTCGGACGAGCGCAGCGGGAGGAGGAGGTGGGAAGGGGAAGGGAGTGGAGGGGATGGGATGGGGGGGGGGGGGGTTGGGGGTTGGCGGTGGAAGGGTGTAGAAGGGAGAAAGGAGTGGTATGGGAGAGGGAGGTGGGGGGGGGGATGGGAGGAGAAACCATGGTGGATGACGGAGAGAGTGGGAAGGGGGTGTGTGTGTGTGGGGGGGGGGGGGGGGGGGGTCAGCTGATCTCCCTGTTCCAGCACTACACACACATCTGAGCTGCTGGTTCGTGGAGTCTGCGAACTGTGTGATTTGATTGCAACGTCGGTGTTGGTGCTGCTTCTACACCTGGTTGTCCTTGAGTGTGATGGCGGTGATTTGCAGGTCAGCGGATTACGCTTTCTTAAGAAAACAGGCTCACACGGCGGTTTCAGTCAATGATTAAATCCAAAAGAGAACAAAACAAACAACACAACAACAACAACCAACAAACAAATAAAGGGGGGGGGGGGGGGGTTCGAATATTCGCGTACTAATCTTCTGGTTCACAAATCACAGCGGACATTGCTTGGCTGGCTATTTTTTCTTTTCTTTTTAGAGAATGACGATTGAGACCAATGTGTCTGGTCAGCGGTCAGCCCTGTTCCGTCTCCCGTCACTTTATGGTGGAGGTGTAGTGAGGGAGCCTGGGACAGTCCTTTCTGTTCAAGGAGTCTGTACAGCTGCTTTCAAACCATACGTTCACAGTAACTATCACACACAAAGAACTAGAGAAAGTTTTGTAAAAAAAAGAAAATCTTTTGAACAAAATAGTCCCCTGATTATCAGGTCATATAAAGGACGGGAGGTTTCGTTGAATTTGTTTTCTCAAACAAAACTCCCCGCAGTAATTATGTCATAAAAAAATGAAAGATTTATAATTTTTTTTAATTAACTCTTCCACTTGTCATTATCAGTCCGTTAATTAATCTCAGGGACGCAGGGCACTACTGAAACTGACAATCCTCCATTTCGTCTGTCCTTTGCAGCTCTGCGGAATCCCTAATGGTCAGTCCTGTCCACTCCTGGACGTTGTACTCTTAACCAATCTCTCCGTCTGTCCTTTCTCCTGTTTCCTGCTACAGTCTTCTGCAAGATGGTTTTTGCCAAGCTGGATGATCGAAAGATGTGCCTACACCATTTCAGCTCCCGTCTTTCTTTACTTCTTCCAATCTCTCCATCTGTCCTTTCTCCTGTTTCCTGCTACAGTGTTCTGCAAGATGGTTTTTGCCAAGCTGGATGATCGAAAGATGTGCCTATACCATTTTAATTCCCGTGTCTCTTTGCTTCTTTAGCTACAGCCTCTTTGTGTTTCACCTGCTTCCTCTGCCCTCTGTTGTTGGCTGCACTCTGCTGCTCTGTGTCTTTTGCCTGGTTCGCTGGGGGGGGGTTGACTCTTGAGTTCTCTCCCTTTGTTACACGGCTACTGGATCTGTGCACGTGACCCAGGGTTTATGTATCCGACGATGGTTAGGATCTAGAATCAGAATTGCAGGTTTCCTCCCAAAAGAAACCTGCTTGAACAAAACCTTCTCCCAGTAATTATCTCAAAACGAACTGCAGGTTTTGACATTTTTCGTTAAAACAAAATCTCAGTTCCCTGTAATTATTTCGAACCAGAGGTTTAATTAACTTTTTTTTTGTTGTTAACGAATCCTGTCCCCCATCGCTCTCCCTTCGTTCTCTTCCCGCCTCTCAACCTCCCCGCCCCCCCCCCCCCCCCCCCCACCCGCACTCTCCTTCCCTCTGGTCACGCCCTCTACAGAGGATGGCCTGTTGTTCTGACTGTCATGTCACCTGGCCACGCGCTTTAACACAGTAGACGGCGTTCCCTGCCGCACCCACCCCCTCTGCAGCCCCCACCCCCATCCCCGCCCCACCCCTCCCTTCCTTTTCAACCAGACGTCTGATGCATGGCTAGGTGGACACAGGCTGGAAGGGGGGGGGGGGGACATCACTGAGACCTTCTGCAGACACTTGCAGCAGATGATGATGACGATATAATAGTTAGAACAGAGAAGAAAAACCAGAAGAAGAGATGAAAGGGGGGGGGGGGGGGGGGGGGGGGGGGGGAGGGGGAGGGGGGGGTTTAAAAAACATATGAAAATGACTTCAATTCTTTGTTTAAAAAAAAATCTCCCTGGAGGAAATTGCTGTTACGTAAAACTTAACAGTGTGTTTAATTCAGCAAGACAACCGCGAACG
The DNA here is from genome assembly GCA_033310375.1 of Conus canariensis. Taxonomy (NCBI): domain Eukaryota; kingdom Metazoa; phylum Mollusca; class Gastropoda; order Neogastropoda; family Conidae; genus Conus; species Conus canariensis. Next base: position 4,433,963 of record CM065721.1, on the reverse strand, counting down.
CAAACACATACACACACAGACACACACAGACGCGCGTGCGCGCGCGCGTACACACACACACAGTTTCACTGAATGTCTTAGCCGGATCATCTGTGTTCCGCGAAACCACTGGTTTTCATATGGCAATGAAAGATGTTCTTGTTCTTGTATTGTTCTTGTTCACACACACACACACACACACACACACACACACACACACACACACACACACACACACACACACAGGTTAACCACGTTAAATGGGAAGACGTTAAATTGAAGAACAACAACAACACACACACACACTCTCTCTCTCTGTCTGTCTCTGTCTGTCTGTCTGTCTGTCTGTCTGTCTGTCTCTCTCTCTCTCTCTTTCTCTCTCTCTCTCTCTCTCCCTCTTACCCAACTCTCTATCAGTACCACCCAAGTCCCTGCCAGCTCGCTCTCTACGGACAGACACAACCAGATGTGATACGGAGAGACGAGGAAGAAGGGTGCAGCTTAACCCCATCCACGCCATCACTGACTGAAGGTGGCGTCAGCCGTGATGATGCCAAGCTCTTTGAATCCTTCAGACCCACACATACCTGACGAGGCAGGGTGGGGGAGGAAGGAAGGAACGGGTGCTAAACCACAGACCGCTTACACCAAGAGGTCTCCGGTGCCAACAGACATGTCTCTGGCAGCAACCCTACTGGAGTCTCCTCCAAGATGTTGCTTCCCGATCTGCGGGAGCGGCGGTCGATACGGAGCCATCACTCCCATCCAGTCACACAGTCGCTGTCTGTCTGTCATAGTCATGGCGACAGACAGCCTGACCAGGAATCCCTGCCAGTCGTTAAGTGATTAGTTCCCACAGAGTCCGGCACTGCCAGCCCAGCCAAAGGGGCTCTGACCCCCATCAGACACATGGGGGGGGGGGGGGGGGGGGGGGGGGGGGGGGGGGGGGGGACCACGGAGTCTGGCATGTTGGTGCATGCGACAGGTCTTTGAGGCGAGGACGTCTGCCCCTACCCCCTCCCTCCTCCCTCTCCCCACCACCACCGCAATGGGTCTGTTCGCAGCAGGATGTCTGGAAGGCTTGGACGGGGAGATAATGGGGGTGGGTGGGGGGGGGGGAGAACCACTGCCAAACAGCAGTGAGGGACAAGGGTACCGCTGCCAGGGACACTGAAGATTGGTATGGCATGCACACAGCATCTGACAAGGCCAGAGGTCTAGTGGTGATGGGGGACCTGATTTTGGGGCGCTGCCACGCTCTTCCACACAACTGGGTCACGCACGCAACACACACACACACGCACACATGCGTATATATATATATATATATATATATATATATATATACATATATATATATATTATATATATATCCTCTTCTCCTCATTCTTTTCACACTCCCCTTACACACAAGGGAAAGGCGGTGACCACAACTACGCTGATGCTGATCCACAGAGCTCGAGGGTGAGACATCAGCGAGTGAAGCCATCCCATCTCAACTCTCACTTCTAAGCCAGGAAATACCACATCCAAATCAAAAGCCCCGCGTCCAAGTCAGTCTGAAACAGCATTGGGTTTTGTTTTCCCCCAGCCCCTGACCCAGGAATAATGAATGAAGGTGACAATCAAGCCACACAGTCCTTGATGATCAGGGAAGCCACCAACGTGACGACCATTGTGGGGGGCGCCCAGTGAACTTCTCGGCAACCTCAGCCCCACCCCTAGACTCCACCATGCGTCACACGCTGACTGACCTCTGTGACGACACGGACACAAGGCTATCGACCCATAACCCTCCTCTGCTGAAGAAGAAGAAGAAGACACACAGGAATGGACTCTTTAGTCTTGGTCGGTTTCTGTCTTCGCGAAGGGATTAGGAGCATACGGAGAGGTAAGGGTAGTGGTGCTGGGAGCGAACAGAGAGAGAGAGAGAGAGAGAGAGAGAGGAGAGAGAGGGGAGAGAGAGAGAGAGAGAGAGTGTAGAACCCTCTCCCTCAATACGAAAAAGTGACCTGTTCGGTTATGGAATACAGACGACATCAATGATGGAGATCTCGATTGAACGTTGCTTCAAACAAACAAAAAAAAAGTTGTACATTGAGAAAGAAACAGGGAGAGAGTTAAGGAAAAAAGAGTGAGGGTCAATGACAGACTGAAAAGGAGAGAGTGAGGGAGAGACAGGGGGGGGGGAAGAAAGGAGAGAGTGAGGGAGAGACAGGGGGGGGGGGGGGGGGAAGAACGAAGAGGAACAGAGGTTGAGCGTAGGAACTTCCTAGCAACAGCAGCGCTATACACCCCAATGTCTTCACCACCACACTGCACGTGAAGCATTCCGACACCTCCCTTAACAGGATAGTTTGGTGCCACGACGTGAGCGTGGTGGAGTCGACAATGAACAATAAAGTCCGCCCTCCCGAAAGGCAAACAAAACAATAAAACAAGCTCTAAATCCTCGAGTTCTGTACATTCCAATACTATTTTTGTGAAGTCTTTATGGTAGATACACACCCACTGAATATCTAAACGGACCTAAAGTGATGTGCATTCCAATACTGTTTCGTGATGTCTTTATGATAGATACACACCCACTGAATATCTAAAGGACCCTAAAGTGATGTGTATTCCAATACTACTTCGTGAAGTCTTTATGGTAGATACACACCCACTGATTATCTAAAGGGAGATAATGTAGACGTTCTTAACCCTGTGTTAGAAGTTTACCCCCCCCCCTCCCGTCCCCTCCCCTCCCACACACGCACCATATCCCCTCTCACCATCCCAAGTCCTTAATGAAATATAGGGTAAACACACAAAGACACCACCGAAGCAAAACCCCCCAAATAAATCGTTTTTTTTTTTTATTCTTCCTCTGCCACCAACAAAGAGATGCAGACCCAGTGTCTCTCCGTTCCTATTCCAACTCCATCCTCAGACCAGAATTAACCAAAAGAAAAGAAGAAGAAAGACAGCAACACGTGTCTGCAGGCCTGTTGGAATGCTGTATGGGGGACGCACTAAATGGCTGTCATGGGGACAGGCGGCCAGCTCAGGGGGGAAGGACCCAGGCCTTCAGAGCCTCTGGCACACATCAAAGACCAGCCATAATTCAAATAAAGACCTCCTCCGGCTTCGACAAATGACACAGTTGCCCCCCTTGCTGGTGTCATGTGGGCGAGAGTGGCGGCCCTTGTCGACCCCATAGTGCCCCGCTTTCTTTGGGATAATATCCTGGTTCGTGGCGTGTCCCCCGTCCAGGCTTTGTGGCTGGCTGTGCCACATGGTGAGCATGGAGAGGACAGGGGGACACACGACAGTCTGGCCGTCTCCACGGCTGGAGCTTCGGCACGGTTTTCTTCGCACCTCTGAGATGTATGTGTGTGTTGATTTTGTCTAAAGGAGGAGAGAGAGAGAGAGAGAGAGAGAGAGAGAGAGAGAGGAGAGAGAGAGAGAGAGAGGAGAGAGAGACAGAGCGGAGGGAGAGAGAGGGAGGAGAGAGAGAGACAGACAAAGACAGAGAGAGAGAGAGAGAGAAAGACAGGGAGAGAGAGAGAGAGAGAGAGAGAGAGAGAGAGAGAGAGAGAGAGAGAGAGAGAGAGGGCTACTTTTCCACACAAAGAATACTTTGCTAACATCTTATCTCCTGAAGAAAAAAAAACATATGAAGAAGAAGACAGACTTACGTAAAACGGCCCCTCCCCATACCGCTCGTGTCGTCCAGGATGATGCGGACATCCAGTGTGGTGACGACTGTGTCCCATGACGTAGGATCCGTAATGACAACAACAACACTCAGCTCTCACGTCACTTCCCTTTCCTTTCGCCTGTCTGTTGCCATGGTCACTGTTCTGACCAACATGACCACTGCCCTGTCCAAAGTGGCCACTGCTTTGTCCAGCGAGACTACAGCGTCGCGGGAGCGACATGCTGGGGTAGATGATAGTTACAATGGCTTGTACTACCTGAACGAGATGTCTGATTGTCTTATGTATGTCCGAGTCCTCGTGTTAGCTAGTAGTACTGTCTCTAGAGCTAGCTTTTTTTCTGATAAGTTTATTTATTAGGTTGATATCCGCCGACACCAGAACCGATTGTTTTCAAGCTGGTGTGGATCTTCATGCCACTGATTGGTTGGTCTTTCAATCGCACGACACTCCATGGTGTCTGCGTGGCCGATGTGGGAAAAGAAAGGCGGAGGTTGATGTTTCACACACACACACACACACACACACACACACACACACACACACACACACACACCACACACACACACACGAATTGTGTAACTCCAAAATATTGCTTTTGTCCCCCCTACCCGCTTTCTCCGCGGCAATGGCTGTTCGTCAAACACCAGATTCCACAGTTCAACAAAAGCCCTAAAACATTACAGACTTCCCTAAACACAGTCAGCTTGCCTGATTCACTTCGCTGTCTCCAGTGCTTGGCTTCTCCAAGAGTCTGCAAGACAGTGGAAACGAAACACTAATCCAGGCATATTTCTCTGATGTATTGTCGTGTGTTTATAGTTTCCGCAGGGCGTGTCTCCGTGGATAATTATAGCTGACGAACATCCAGCACTATGTTTGCCTTCACTGTGAGAACATCAGAGACGTGCGTTCAAATATCGATGAAAATGGTTAAGTTCCAAACATTTCAGAAAGTGTCTGGAAAACACAGAAAGTATGGAACTGCACCATTTTAATGGACGTGTGAAAACATATTCACACCAAATTTGTATTCTCAATAACAAATCACGTTAAACACCAACAAACTTTTTTTCTAAAAAAAAAAAAAAAGCAAATCATCAGAATGTTTCTGCGTTGTGAAACGGACGGGTTCTGTTATCAGTGACACGAACAACACCAGGAAACTGTTGTCCCAACTTCCCTTGCGGCTCAGGCGACATGAAAGCCTTCAACCACGAACGCATTAAACTGCGAAAGCCTTCAAGCGCCACCTTTCCATCTCCTCACAGGTGAAGAAGCCACAATAGCAATGCTCCTCTCCACAACAAATCACCCCAAAACTTCACACCGTGTTTCCAGCATGGTGAACGAACACAGCAGCGAGCAGAGATGAACCAAGCATTTTCAACAACCCAGCAGCCAGCGACCCCAACTCCATTCCGTGCAACAAGTCGCT
>CM065721.1:4413845-4421345 GCA_033310375.1 Conus canariensis | reverse complement strand
CACACACACACACGCGCGCGCGCGCGCGCGCGCACGCACGCACGCACGAACGCACACACACACACACACACACACACACACACACACACACACACACACACACACACACACCATCTTCAAGAACACGTACACTAATGCGTGAAGCTTGAAAATAATCATTGGTATATACGCAATGGAGAACATTTCACGACAAAATAAAGCAGAATGGTGTTAGGTAAGATGCTACGTAAGGCGGTATAATACGTACGGCAAACAAATCAGTTAGGACAGAGTGAGAAGGTGGAGGAGTGAGTACATAGTGACAGAGAGGTGAGAGGAGAGAGAGAGTGAGACGAGAAGTGAGACGGGCTCTTAGTGTCATGGAACTGTGTTATTTACTCTGTCTGTCTATGTCTGTAGTCATGTGCTGTTATTTATCTTGTCTATGTCATGTATGATGCATGTATGTAATGTATGTCCAGCAGTGAGAGTGAGAGAGGACAGAAGTGTGATGAGAGAGAAGAGGAGAGAGAGAGAAGGGCTTGAAGTCAGTGAGACTGTGTTGTTATGTACTTGGTCTGTTGCTGTCTAATAGTTGTAGTAGTATGAGTTGATGTATGTTGTAGTTTGTGACTGTACGTGTGGTAGGTAGGGTACAAGTGAAGGCGAAGTGTGAAGGGAGGAAAGTAGTGAGAACAGTGTGAGAGTGTGGTCTCTAATGTAGCAATGACATGATGTGATAGATGGTGACAAGTGACAGACAGTGTGATATGGTGTGCTAGTACAGATTGTGATGGTGTGTACATAGTCAGAGATGGTGTGTACATAGTGACAGACTGTGTGATGGTGTGGTACATAGTGACAGACAGTGTGGTGGTGTAGTACATAGTGACAGACAGTGTGATGGTGCTGTACATGGTCAGAGATGGTGCTGTACATAGTGACAGACAGTGTGTGGTGTGGTACATAGTGACAGACAGTGTGATGGTGTGTACATAGTGACAGACGTGTGTGATGGTGTGGTACATAGTGACAGACTGTGTGTGGTGTGGTACATAGTGACAGACAGTGTGTGGTGTGGTACATAGTGACAGACAGTGTGATGGTGTGTACATAGTGACAGACTGTGTGATGGTGTGGTACATCAGTGACAGACTGTGTGATGGTGTGGTACATAGTGACAGACAGGTGTGTGGTGTGTACATAGTGACAGACTGTGTGATGGTGTAGGTACTAGTGACAGACAGTGTGATGGTGTGTACATAGTGACAGACTGTGTGATGGTGTGGTACATAGTGACAGACAGTGTGATGGTGTGGTACATAGTGACAGACAGTGTGATGGTGCTGTACATGGCAGAGATGGTGTGTACATAGTGACAGACAGTGTGATGGTGTGGTACATAGTGACAGACAGTGTGGTGGTGGGTACATAGTGTCAGACAGTGTGGTGGTGTGGTACATAGTGAGACAGTGTGATGGTGTGGTACATAGTGACAGACAGTGTGATGGTGTAGTACATAGTGACGACAGTGTGATGGTGCTGTACATAGTGACAGACTGTGTGATGGTGTGGTACACAGTGACAGACAGTGTGATGGTGTTAGTGACATAGTGACGACAGGGTGTGATGGTGTGTACATAGTGACAGACAGTGTGATGGTGTGTACTAGTGACAGACAGTGTGATGGTGTGGTACATAGTGACAGACTGTGTGATGGTGCTGTACATAGTGACAGACAGTGTGATGGTGTGGTACATGGTAGAGATGGTGATGGTGCTTCATAGTGACAGACAGTGTGATGGTGTGGTACATAGTGACAGACTGTGTGGTGGTGTGGTACATAGTGACAGACAGTGTGTGGTGTGGTACATGTGACAGACAGGTGATGGTGTGGTACATAGTGACAGACTGTGTGATGGTGTGGTACATAGTGACAGACAGTGTGATGGTGCTGTACATAGTGACAGACTGTGTGATGGTGTGGTACATAGTGACAGACAGTGTGATGGTGTGGTACATAGTGACAGACTGTGTGATGGTGTGGTACATAGTGACAGACAGTGTGATGGTGTGGTACATAGTGACAGACAGTTTTGTCGAATGGTTGTGTGTACATAGTGACAGACTGTGTGATGGTGTGGTACATAGTGACAGACAGTGTGTGGTGCTGTACATAGTGCAGACAGTGTGTGGTGTGGTACATAGTGTCAGACAGTGTGTGGTGTGGTACATAGTGACAGACAGTGTGGTGGTGTAGTACATAGTGACAGACAGTGTGATGGTGTGGTACATAGTGACAGACTGTGTGATGGTGTGGTACAAGTGACAGACAGTGTGATGGTGTGGTACATAGTGACAGACAGTGTGATGGTGTGGTACATAGTGACAGACAGTGTGATGGTTGTGGTACATAGTGACAGACAGTGTGATTGGTGTGGTACATAGTGACAGACTGTGTGATGGTGCTGGTACATAGTGACAGACAGTGTGATGGTGTGGTACATAGTGACAGACTGTGTGATGGTGTGGTACATAGTGACAGACAGTGTGATGGTGTGGTACATAGTGACAGACAGTGTGTGGTGTGGTACTGTGACAGCAGTGTGGTGTGTTTACATGTGACGATGTATGGTGTGGTACAGTGACAGGTGAGGGGGTAATAGGAAGAAGGGTGTGTGGTACATGTGCAGTTATGGTGTGGTCATATACTGAGTGTGATGGTTGTATGTGAGAATGTATGGTAGTAATGTGAAGAATGTATTCTGTAAGGCAGAGATGTGGAAAGGACAGACAGTGTGAGGTGTGTCATATGACAGCAGTGTGAGGTGTGACATGTGACAGACAGGGATGTGTTACATGTGCAGACAGTGTGATGGTGCTGTACATGGTCAGAGATGGTGCTGTACATAGTGACAGACAGTGTGTGGTGTGGTACATAGTGACAGACTGTGTGTGGTGTGTACATAGTGACAGACTGTTGATGGTGCTGTACATGGTCAGAGATGGTGCTGTACATAGTGCAGACTGTGTGTGGTGTGGTACATAGTGACAGACAGTGTGATGGTGTGGTACATAGTGACAGACTGTGTGATGGTGTGGTACATAGTGACAGACGTGTGATGGTGTGGTACATAGTGACAGACAGTGTGATGGTGTGGTACATGTGACAGACGTGTGATGGTGTGGTACATAGTGACAGACTGTGTGATGGTGTGGTACATAGTGACAGACAGTGTGATGGTGTGGTACATAGTGACAGACAGTGTGATGGTGTGGTACATAGTGACAGACTGTGTGATGGTGTGGTACATAGTGACAGACTGTGTGATGGTGTGGTACATAGTGACAGACGTGTGATGGTGTGGTACATAGTGACGCTGTGATGGTGTGGTACATAGTGACAGACAGTGTGATGGTGTGGTACATAGTGACAGACAGTGTGATGGTGTGGTACATAGTGACAGACGTGTGATGGTGTGGTACATAGTGACAGACTGTGTATGGTGTGGTACATAGTGACAGACAGTGTGATGTGTGGTACATAGTGACAGACAGTGTGATGGTGTGGTACATAGTGACTAGTACAGTGTGAAGATGTGTGTTGGTACATAGTGACAGACAGTGTGATGGTGTGTACATAGTGACAGACAGTGTGTATGGTGTGGTACATAGTGACAGACAGTGTGATGGTGTGGTACATAGTGGACAGAAAACAGTTGTGATTGTTCTGTGACAGACGTGGTGGTGTGGTACATAGTGACAGACAGTGTGATGGTGTGGTACACTAGTGCAGACTAGTGTGATGGTGTGGTACATAGTGACAGACGTGTGATGGTGTGTACAAGTGACAGACAGTGTGATGGTGTGGTACAATGACAGACAGTGTGATGGTGTGGTACATAGTGACAGACTGTGTGATGGTGTGGTACATAGTGACAGACTGTGTGATGGTGTGGTTACATAGTGACAGACGTGTGATGGTGTGGTACATAGTGACAGACTGTGTGATGGTGTGGTACATAGTGACAGACTGTGTGATGGTGTGGTACATAGTGACAGACAGTGTGATGGTGTGGTACACAAGTGACAGTGTGATGGTGTGGTACAAGTGACAGACTGTGTGATGGTGTGGTACATAGTGACAGACTGTGTGATGGTGTGGTACATAGTGACAGACGTGTGATGGTTGTTGAGTACATTATGTGGACAGACAGTGTGTATGGTGTGGTACATAGTGACAGACTGTGTGATGGTGTGGTACATAGTGACAGACTGTGTGATGGTGTGGTACATAGTGACAGACAGTGTGATGGTGTGGTACATAGTGACAGACTGTGTGATGGTGTGGTACATAGTGACAGACGTGTGATGGTGTGGTACATAGTGACAGACTGTGTGATGGTTGTTGGTGTACATATCAGTGACAGGACTGTGTGATGGTGTCGGTACATAGTGACAGACAGTGTGATGGTGTGGTACATAGTGACAGACATGTGTGATGGTGTGGTACATAGTGACAGACAGTGTGATGGTGCTGTACATAGTGACAGACATGTGTGATGGTGTGGTACATAGTGACAGACAGTGTGATGGTGCTGTACATAGTGACAGACAGTGTGATGGTGTGTACATAGTGACAGACAGTGTGATGGTGTGTACATAGTGACAGACAGTGTGATGGTGTGTACATAGTGACAGTGACGTGTGATGGTGTGGTACAAGTGACAGAGGTGTGATGGTGTGGTACACAGTGACAGAATGGGGTGATGGTGTGGTACACAGTGACAGATGGGGTGATGGTGTGGTACACAGTGACAGATGGTGTGATGGTGTGGTACGTAGTGACAGACTGTGGTGATGGTGTGGTACACAGTGACAGATGGGTGATGGTGTGGTACATAGTGACAGATGTGTGATGGTGTGGTACGTAGTGACAGATGGTGTGATGGTGTGGTACACAGTGACAGAGGTGTGATGGTGTGGTACCAGTGACAGATGGTGTGATGGTGTGGTACACAGTGACAGATGGTGTGATGGTGTGGTACACAGTGACAGATGGTGTGATGGTGTGGTACACAGTGACAGATGGGGTGATGGTGTGGTACACAGTGACAGATGGGGTGATGGTGTGGTACACAGTGACAGATGGGGTGATGGCGAAGAACATGGCGCCATCCAGGGCTGAAGAGGAAAGCAACAGGTGCGCGGAAGATAGCGGGTCAGATAAGTCAGATGACTGTGGTCACTTCACGTCAAGTGTCACAGGTGGAGCACCACATGTCAATCAGTATTTCCTGTCACACACAGCCGGAGGCTGACCATGACCACTGCACACTGTGTGGACCACACTGTGCCCACAGACCGGACTGACCGAAGATTGAATAGATTACAGCCAAAGATGCACGAGGAGGAATGCGTCTAGAAATGAGTCATATATATATATATATATATATATATATATATATATATATTTTTATATATTTTTTTTTTTTTTTTTTTTTTCAGAAGAACGATCGCGTGATGTGCTCTCATTCAATTTTCGCATCAAATACACAAACACATACACACACATGCGTGCGCTCACACACACACATACACACACCCACGCACACAGACAGACAGACGGACAACACACACACACACACACACACACACACACACACACACACACACACACACACACACACACACACAGAGCTAATTGGATAGTGTGTCTGATGGACGAATGGATGTTAGAAACAAAGACAGAGAGAAAAACTATTAGACGGGTATGTACATTTGGATACACAGACAGACAGACAGAAGACAGACAGACAGACAGACAGAGGAACAAGCACTCAGAGACAGATCAATCGGCACACTCAAGAGCACACAAGAAACAAGAGGCCAGCACCCTTGCCGTGGTGCGATCAACCACCCCCAACCAGCAGCAGCAAGTCCACAGTCAAACCCGTGCACACCCTGAAATCACCGCTGGTTCCCAAGCTAACATTTCCTGACCTCACGGAAGCCCAGCCAGCCGGTGGTACATCGGCACGGATCGGAAAAGATCGGGAACGCCACTACACTTGCCAATCAAGCCCACCCATCAGCGTCGGTAATGAGCTAGGTTGAGCTAGGCACACACACACAACAGGAAAGGGTCTGCAAGAGTTCCTGCTGCTATACCCCCCAACCCCTACCCTACCCACTCTCTGTGCAATTCGTCCCCCCCCCCCGCCCATCCCCCCCTCCCCCATTGACTTGTCCGCGCGTGGCACCTGTCACAGACAATTGGGCAGGGAGAAGGTCGAGTGACGGACGGGGGCAGGGTGAGGGAGTCAGTCGGTAATGACGGGGTCGGGGGCTTCCTCCTGGCTGCAATCAACTCCCTGCCTTGCCTGCCTCCCAACACACCGCGGCCTGGCTGGCCTCCGTTCCCACGCTGATTCAGTGGCTGGTCGTGTGGTTGTACTGTGTGTAGGTTTGTCTGGCTATGCTGACAGGTTTAGGTGGATGGAGAAGTTGTGTTGGGGCTAAGTTTGCACTGCCAAGTTAGTTGCAAAGTTGAGGTGATACTACTGCCTTGTGATTCGTTTGTCCGTGTTAATTAGCTGAGGGATTTCAAATACCTTTTTAAAATTTGTACTGACAAATGTTTTTGGTTTTGCTGCAAGTTGTCTGGCTATGCTGACAGATTAGCTGGATAGTTGTGTTGGGGTAAGTTTGTACTGACAATGTTTTTTGGTTGCATTGCAGGTTGTCTGTTTTTCTCGGGGGCGGAATAGCTCAGCTGGTAGAGCGCTGGACTCGTAATCCAAGGGTTGCGGGTTCGTATCTCCGCCAGGCCGTTTCGGTACAGGGGGATTTTTCCCTCGGAGTTAACATTGGTTCTGACTCCATTTCCCATACAGTCCTTCGAATGAGACTATAAACCGAGGTTCCGTGTGTGAACGCACGCATAACATCTTGCACATACATAAAATCCCATCACCAACTTTCGGAAGAGAAGGCCAGTTTGGCCGTTGGTATGGATGACACGTAACACATGGCATGCACCTTCCCCGAAAATGGATTATGGCTGCCTTAGTGGCGGGATAAAAAAAAAAAACGGTCATACACACAAAACTCCACTCCCTTTGTTGAGCAGATGGGATTTATACCTGCCTGTCTATACAGGGAGTGTCCGCAGGAGTATCAGCCTGCGTACGCAGAAGAAGCAGAAAAAGTCTCTGGTGTTTCAATCGGTCCATCGTTTTGATTATCACTTGTTGTGAACTACCATAGATCTCAATGGCCGGCGGGCTGCCAGCACCCTGACTTGAATTGATGGAGACACGTTCACGTCACGCAGCCTACCTAATAATACAATAAAAGACGGATGCTATTCCTCATGTCTGCGACCTTGTCGAAACCAAATCAACAGACGCGGCACATCTGAACCATATGAATCACTTAATAAGACACCTGCAAAACGAAATACTCCAAATGTACCATTTTTCACATTTGCTTTTTAGTGGCATCGACAAATCTAACAGA
>CM065721.1:4381345-4391345 GCA_033310375.1 Conus canariensis | reverse complement strand
GACAGACAGGCAAACAGACAGACGGGACAGAGACACTGTGAACCATCCTAACGACGACGCTGATCCAGTCATCTACAGAGGGGTCAGCCCTGAGGACCTCCCAAGGATCTCTCAAGGTTTCTCCCAAGGACCTCCAAGGACCTCCCAAGGACTCCCAAGGATCTCTCAAGGATCTCCTAAGGACTCCCAAGGACCTCACAAGGATCCCCCAAGGACCTGACAAGGATCTCCCAAGGACCTGACAAGGATCTCCCAAGGACGTCCCAAGGACCTCACAAGCATCTCCTAAGGAGCTCACAGGGATCTCCCATGGACTTCCCAAGGACCTCACAAGGATCTCCCAAGGACCTCACAAGGACTTAACAGGATCTCCAAGGACCTCACAAGGATCTCCCAAGGACATCACAAGGATCTCACAAGGACTTAACAGGATCTCCCAAGGACCTCACAAGGATCTACCAAGGACCCCCCAAGGATCTCCAAGGACCTCACAAGGACCTAACATGGATCTCCCAAGGACCTCACAAGGATCTCCCAAGGACCTCACAAAGATCTCACAAGGACCTCACACGGATCTCCCAAGGACCTCACAAGGACCTAACATGGATCTCCCAAGGACCCCACAAGGACCAGCTTGGCGTGTCTGCCAGCTGACCATGAGCTTACTCCTCCCCTGCCCATGGCCGTCTCCCAGGCAGTGATGCCGCTGCCTCCACTATAGACACGTCCTCATTTCAACCACCACCACACCCCCATCCACCCCCACCCACACCCCCTTCTGGGCAGCCCGACAGTGTTCCACTGATGGCCGTTGGCAGACGAAGAGGGGGGGGGGGGAGGAGGGTTTGGTTGGTGGTGGGGGCGAGGTCGTGTCATCGACAGAGGGCGCTGTCCTGGGAGGGGATGGGGGTGGGGGTGGGGTGGAGGGAGGTTTGGGGCTGGGGGCCGCCGTTTCACGGTTCATCACTCCCCCGACTATTGCCCGATCAACTGGTCTTCAAATGGCTTTCAGGGCTCGGAAACGACAATTTCCTTAAGTGCTTCGTATCGTTGAGGTCCACATAGCTTTCGGCATCCCCCCTTTTATTGGTCGAGTCGGTCTGAACATTTTAAACCTTTTTTGTACGTACTTTGTAAATGCACTGTCCGCTTTGGACCTTTTGAACATTTTTTTTTATATAGTTTGTTAAAGTACTGTCCGCCCTAACCATTTTAACAGTTTGGTATAGACTTGTTAATGTACTGTCGCCTGAACCTTTTTAATATTTCGTCTATACTTCATAACGTGCTGTACGCCCTACCATTTAAACCTTTGGTATGTGGCATTGTAATGCACGGTCTACAACAAACCTCATAGACTTCTTTCGAAGATTCCAGATCCAGCCACCAAGCCATCTTTAAAGCAGGTAAACTTTGCATTGTAGACCTTTCTTTAATAGACCTACACTGACTTCTTTTCAAAACAAAAAAAAAAAAATCTTATCAATCCTCATTTCCGGTATAACTGCCAATACATTATACTCTTACTTTAACTCATCTTACAATACTGAGCTTTCTTTTTATTTTCATAATCTTAACTCTTCTTCTTCTTCACCATCCATCAACATCATCATCACATTCAATTTCTTCTTCTACTACTTCTAATTACTACTACTCAACTACTACTACTAAACAAAACCACAAAATCAAATAATCACATTAAACATCAATCCACCAAAAGCCATTTATCTATCCCACCCACCACACCCCACACCCCCACCCCCACCCCCCCCCCATATCAGCTAGATCAGTCTCCTCTTGTCGTTTTGTGCTGTGATTTTAGTAAGTATAGATAAGAAACCTACACACCGCACGAAGACGCTCCGCACGCCACTCGCTACGTGTACTCTAATACTATCATATCCACACCCCACACCCCCCCCTACACACACAACTCACAACCTCAGTGCCATGTGCCAATCCACAACACAGTAGATCTCCACATGATCATAGCTAATGTAGCTATTAGGTGCGACCTATATGCTTTCTCCTCGACCCGCTTTTCGTCTCTCTCATGTAAGTCTCTCGTATAAGTCGCGTGTGTGACGTGATATATCTATATATTATCTTTATAGATGTGTAGTAAGACCATAATCTAGTGTACGTCAGAAGGTATTTTTAGTGGACACAGAAGACGACTACGTGAGATTGACGTACGAGAAGAAGAGTGACACTAGATGTGTGTGTGTAGTCTATACTCCTCAAGAATGATTGTTGCCTAAGACTCAAGAGAAACTATCGCAGCCGAACAGAGCTGTCTTCTCTGTGTATGTTAGGACTGCACTGAAGGTCTTACGAGTATTTCTCGCATCTGTTCAAAATAGATGATTCAGACTATAGATGGCCCGCGCCATCTGTGATCTAGATAATGGTGTAGGCGAGTGACCTCCTACGCAGACTCTCACTACAATGCACTTCTCTCCCGCCAGACCCTTATGTGACTAATAGGAGTGGTGATACGGCCAGCGACTGTATGATCGAGAGAAACGAGGCTCATGAAGCATAACGCTCGCTAGACGTCCGCGCACTGCGCGATGATGTGTGAGGGATATAGTGTAGATGCGGGTCTGCGCGCTCTAGCGTGGTTGAGTGGAGGAAGGCGCGCAGAATGGATTGTGGGTATTGTGACAGGGTGGAGGCTCGGACGCAAGAATGCGGCAGGTAAGGGAGGTGGGTAGGGCAGATGGAGCGAGTTTGAGTAATGATCAGGCCGACTGGTTCTGATCTGAGCCTCTCGTATCTTCTTCGGTCGATTTTCGCGCAGAGGACATAGGTTTGATGTGATGTCTAGGTTGGCGTTGACCTGTCTCGTCCGGTGTACTAGATATTAAGTATGTACAGAATGATCATAGATACGTGTCAGCACTATCCGACGTACTGGTCCTCTTATATTGTCCGATGAGTCGAGACTCGCGCCGTCCTAGTGTGCTCTACTGACTACTAGTATCTCGCTTGTCGACGCTCCTCTCCTCCTCTTCTCATCTCCCTCTCTCGTGAGTGTGTCGCGGTGTGCTCGTGTGTGAGTACGTGTATGCATAGAGGAGGCTATACTGACCACTGACAAGGTTGGCTCCCTGACGTCTTTGCCTCGTGTGCGTTAATTCGCATATCCTACTGTATGTGCCTAATTTACTGCTGATGAGAAGCGGTCCGTTCAAGTGCAGGAGCTGTGCAAAGACGATTCGCTGAACACTGCGATTCTGGTGACTCTGAATCACGCCATGTCTCTCGCGCAAATTAGATGAATGCTGTCTTTGTCGAGTAGTCGTTGCCTGCGATCTATGAGTGTGCTGTATGACTGTAGTTATATTGTCGCTTGTTGGTGCAAGTATCAGCATAACACTCTACAGCAGTCACACACATCCAACACGCTAACAGCATATCATGACATAGCATAGCTCACACATGACGCATGGACCACGTTAGTCTCATCGACGCATCACTCGATTGCGCACACGCGTCGTCATCACACAGTGTCAGCTCTCTGATTTTCAATCTTGTGCTGTTTTACGTAGTTTAAGAGCCTAGCCAGCTGTCCCCTTACTCGCTACCACGCGCTCGTCGGTGTGCGCTTCCTCCTCGCTAACAGCTATCGCGCTCGCTTACTCGCTCAGACTGCCCTCTGTAGATCTCCCTCATTGACGGCGCTCTGTTTTCCCTCTCCTACTCGCGAGCTTCTGGACGGAAGAATAATACTCACATCTCTCACTGTTGTGCAGGCCTAGCTTTCGTATAGCTATATGACAGAATTATATGGTGTCTTATACGCGACTCTTGATGCCGTGCAGATAGTCGATGTGCTCGAGCCTATGCTCATACTAGCTAGGGGTAAGATAGTGAGTGGGTTTCTTGAAGGCTTACCGGCGAGTGGCGGGGTCTGGGATATAGGATGACAATGGGTGGGAATGGCTGTGGATTTGTGCGCGTGTGCTGAGTCCTCGCTAGGGTCACAAGAAGGGACAATACTGATTCTCTGTGTGGTCGTGTTCGAGAGCAACCTTTTTTTTTTTTTTCGCCTCATCAGGACCATATGTGTACGTGTCGACCGCAGAGAGGAAAGGCTATCTATTCAAAGAGAGCGTAGGTACGGGAGGATGTTGTTGTCTGTTCTCTCGTCCTGACGTCGTCGTGTGTGTGTGTGTGTGCTGGTGCGGGGTGTGTGTGTGTGTGTGTGAGTGTGTGTCGTGTGTGTGTAGTGTGTGTGGTGTGCGTGTGTGTGGGTGAGAGGTCGGCTTGTCGCGGCGAGATGAGTGGTGTGTGTGTGTGTGTGTGTGTGTGTGTGCGTTGTGTGTGGTGTCGTGTGGTGTGTGTGTGTGTGGTGTGTGCGCGTGCGAGTGCGAGAATCCGCGCGCGTGCGTGAGAGAGAGTGTGTGTGGTGTGTGTGCGTGTGTGTGTGTGTGTGTGTGTGTGGTGTGGTGTTGCTGCTACTGTAGTAGGGTGTGCGTGGCTGTGTGTGAAGGATCGCGCGCTTGATGAGGAGCAGGGGGTGTGGTGTGTGTGGGTGTTGTGTGTGTGTGTGTGATGAGTGCGGTGTGTGTGTGTGTGTTTGTGTGTGTGTGGTGTGTGTGTGTGTGTGTGTGTGCGGCAGCGCGCGCCGCTGTGTGCTGTTTGGCTCCCTCTGTGTGTGTCCCTGTGTGTGTCCCCCCCCTCGTATATGTGCGCTGCAGCGGCGCGGCACGGCGCGCTCGCGTTACGCAGTGGTATGTATGTGTGCGCTACGTATGGTGTCGTGTCATGAGTGTATGTATGTGTGTGCGTGCGTGTGTGTGTGTGTGGCTGTGGTGCTATGTGTGTGATTGTGTGTGGCGCGCGCAAACGTGCGCGCGTGCGTGTATATGTGTGAGAGTGTGCGCATTCGCGGCCCGTGTGTACGTTGTGTTTGCGCGCGCATATGCTCGCGCGCACGCCGGTAGCGGTCTCAGTGTGAATGTGTGTGCGCCTACTGCACTCGTGTGTATGTGTGTTTGTGTGTGTGTCAGCGTGTTGTTACGCGCCATATGTGCGCAATGGCATGCACGTGTATGGGTGTGTGATGTGTGTGTCGGTGCGCCGCAGCGGGCGCGCGCGCGCCCCATGTTTAAATGCGTGGCGCTTTACTGAAAACTTGTTTTGTGGTATGCTATGGAAGAAGGAGCAAGCCCCCCCTCTCCCTTATATCTCTCTCCACCCTCCCTCGGCCAAAACTCAGCGCCTTCTTAAATGAAATGATACCGGGGTGTTTGCCTTGTTTTCTTGTTGTATGTGCAGTCACACAATTCGCAGTTCCACTGTCTTTCTATTTATCATACTTCCACTTCTGAATTTATTTAATTGATTTTTTTTTTTTTTTTTATTATTTTATTTCTATTATTTAATCTTTTTTTTTTTTTTTTTTTTTTTTCTTCTTTTACAATATCTCTATTTTTTTCTTTATAAAATTATTAATTTTTTTTCTTCTTATTTTTCTTTCATTACTTTATATACTAGTAATCTTTACCAATATAACTCTGTAATATATTCATAATATATGCTTTATCAAAGATATTATAGGATGTTTACCTTCGCTCACTGCTCAGTAGACACTCTGTACCTTGTCAGCATACTACGTATGTCATGCTACTCTGTCTACACATAAATGTGACTATATATATATTATGTTGTGTCACCCTAACCCAACCTCAAACTTGTCATAGATATATTCATGAGTTCATGCTGTCATATCCTCAATATAATGTATGATGAGGCCTAGTTACATATAAATATCATAATAGAAATATTACGTTCATGAATAAATATAATGAATCTCTACGCTATAGATATCTCTATAGAATCTTGCCACATTCTATACTTATTATCAGAATCCGCTATGATCAAGATAACTCGTTCTCCTGTGCTGTGCCCAACCACATCCATAGTGTCATCCGACCGCTCTCTACGTGTCCGCTATCACTCCGTTAGTACAACCACCATCACCAAAACACCCCTTAAACCTCCTTGATAGTGTGAGTCCCATTAGATGTGTAGTATATGTCAACCACTGACCTAAGACTAACACAATATCTCAAGATTACAATATCTCCTCATGTAATTATGTCTACAATATTATCATCATTATTACCAAATATCGTCATACCATCCTAAGTCAATATCATAATTAAAGTGACTAACTGTAATGCGTCCGACTCAATGCAAGTACTATGTCCTCACATCTAGAACCTTATATTGTATGTATGAAACACTCATGATCAACAAAGTACTAGTGTCAGTAGAGAAGTGTAAACCTATGATCTAGACCACTTGTAAGAATTAATGTGTGTCATTAAAATATATACTATGATGTATATGTATATATATATATCATATGGTATTTATGATTTTATATATATATCTATATATCTATCATATATATCCTTCTAACTATATTTATTTTCTCTTTATATTTTTTTAAATTTTTTTTAATAATATATCATTTCCTTTCTCTATCTCTCATCTTACAAAATCACTAAAATTATCAATAAATTAAAATTTAATAATATTTATCATTTACACATACACATTCCCACTAAACTAATATTGCAAATGTCGCTAGATCACAGACCATGTGACTTCACTGTGTTCGTCTCCTGTGCCAGCCCACTGTGCGTCATGAGTAGACCCACTGTAGTATTAAGTGTAAAGTTGTCGTGTAAACGATCTTAACTACGACATATAATCACAGTGTGTAACACTGCCTGTCATACTACAATACCACAACTCAATAAGACTAGAACCATAAGATGTACAAATGACTGTCCACCACCCGCGCACCCTCGCTCTCGAACTCACCCAGTGAAATGTCAGTCATGAGTGTATGTGCAGTGATCTGAGTGTAAAATCAATCATCAACTCCTTTTGTAAAACATTACACCTACTTCATCACCACCACCAACAACCCACAACAACATACCCCCTCCCCCCCACCCGTCGTCCCCAACTACAATTCAACAATCCAGATTACAGACCCTTGCCCTGTACATAATACGATAACCCTACCATCACACCAGACTTATGTTAAGAGACACATGTGCACTACATAAAACCTTTCCCCCACGCAATCCATCACCAGCCAGTCATGATGTACCCAGTTAACTGCGCCCAAACTACTACACACACACACAACTGCCCCCACGCAACATACCTCCCTTAATTAACACTCTCTAACTCCCAAAGTACCACCACACATGTACTCGTACTATACCCTGAATATAAGACTCAATATGCACACCCAACTCACCTCCATCTACGTGTGCAACCCCAACCCCCACCCCCACCCCCACACCCTCCCCCCCAACTCACATACCCCCCTCAACCTAACTCACGTCAACCAAAACCCTCAAGTCAATCTTCTCAGATATTCGTCACATCCCCCCATACCTATTGACGTATATAATGTCGATTTGTGACACTGTGTGTAGAACATAGATCTGTCTCAACGCCCCTGTCCACCACCCCACACGCCACCAGATGAATATCGACGCTCTTGCTTTTTCATTACACACCTAGCTACCCCATCCTGAATCATCATCCTGCCTACTGCGTGCTGTCATTGTCTTATAGCACCCCTACTCCGCTACCCAGACAAATCTCCACATCCCGTTACACATCTCCATTGCATGAGACCTCTTATTCTATTAATTTCTTTTTAACTTCTTTTTAGTTGTGCTTTTAATTGTCTTTCTTATCTGTATCGATTTCGTCTGTCGTCATCTCTTCCCTTGTCTCGTATCCTTCGACTTTGCGTTTCGAGTTGTACAATTCGTCTCTCCGCTCGCCTCCGACACTCCTCAACTATACGTAGCCTCTCACTTCACACCCCAACATCACTCAAACATAGTTCCGTGTCTCATAATTGTATCAGTGCCTATAGTCTAACTGTACTCTAGTGCCTGTCCACCAATCTACATACTCAACTCACATCACCACCCACACTTCCACTCCACATCCTCCACTTCTCCAATCTACCTATGCCTGTTCCACTGCCTCCCTCACCCCTACCCCCCTCCCTACACCCAAACACTCACCCCATACACCACATCCACCCAACCACCTCTCTGCCCCGACACACGCTGACTGCCTGTCCACACCCTACCCAACACCCAAGCCCCCCACCTGCACTACATCCACCCGCACCCACATAACATCCTACCTCCCATACTCATCTCCATCACTACTATACATCCACACACATCCCATCTACCTCACCCACTCTCACACCACACTCACACCCTCACACCACTACCACACCCACCCTGATCTCGCTAGCGCCAAGTGTAGTGACAACCTATTCCAAAATGAGTGAGAATGTCCAGTTGCCGTGTCCCCCCACGTCTCTATGCGTTTCCGTGTGTGTGTGCCGTCGTCATTCTCTCATATGTAGGTGACAGCCGTAATCCATGTGTCAGATCACCCTGATCTCTCTCCCCCCCACCTTTGGCCACACCTATGTCACCATATCCACATGTCACACATCTCATGTCTCCCCTCCTCCTCCCTCCACTCACTTCCACTCAGATGTTACCAATTTACTAATTTACTTAACTACTCAGTCGTAATTATGTGCTCGCCACATCGCCTCAACACGTTCAGTTCCTAATGACACTCACCATCATGTCTGCAAATTCCCACCTCCTATCGCACGCTGTCTCTGTGTGAAATCGTACTATCCCCTGACTAATGTGAAAGACCCCCCATCAACATGTGTCGCTGTTCTCACCCATATCGTCCCAATATATCACCACCTCCCGTAAGTATCTATCTCCCTATCCCACCCCCACTCCTCCACCCTCTCCACACATATCGACAGCATATATCTCTCATTATCTCTATGTCTATCCAAAGTGTGTAAATCTACTACCCTACCAACAGATGTGCCCAACCTGTGTCCCACCTAAACATATCCCCTACCATCTCTCCCAACCCATTACCTACACACACATACAAACCATATAAAAATAACTCACCAACCAAAAAATGTCCACAAAAACAAAAAAAATCACAAAACCATCACTATATGTCAACTAACTCCTTAAATCTGAAAAAATCCCAATACTATTGTATGTCTGCTATAACAATACTGTTAGATGTTCACTTTGTGCTTAGCTCCTCCTTGTTCCGTCTTTTTGTTGTGTCGTTTGTATGACATAAGTTCACATTGCTGACCTCCGCCTCCTTCCTCCACCGTCTGTGTACTCTTGACTCAAAAAGCTGTCCCATGTATGACGCATGTCATATGAGAGATCTGCGATCCCCAGTGTCCTCTAAGTACTCATAGTGTCAGAGCATAATGTGAATAATCAACATCAAACCGTCTACGTACTCATAGTGCACTGTATCACTGACTGAACATGTAACTTATCCTGTACAAATCTCACAATCTCTGTGCGCTGTGCCTGTGAGTCTCTGCTCTTTCGTGCGTCCCCCTCACCGTCTCCTCCGCTCCTGTGTCTGTGCACCGTTGTTGTTGTGCCCTGCTTGCCCCCGTCAACACTGTGTCCGCGTGCCTACACGCGTGCACACTACCGCCACACCCGGTCTCATCACTACTAATCTTCTCATGCATCTATCCAACCCCCCCGCCATGCCAACTTCCCATACTAAAATGTCCCCACGCCTTGTGCGTGTCAGGCCGAGATGTCACGTGGTTGTCACTGGATGTGCCTGCTGATCGAGATTAGTGGCATAACTGTGTGTTTGAGACGGTCCGAGTCATATCGAGAGACTCTAATGTGTCACTCTCGACTCTCTAGTCGTATATGTACTATGTGTCAATCCCCACCAACCCACGCCTGCAATGCCTATGTCTTATGTTCATGAATACACCTGTGTGTACCTACATGAGTGTAGATATCTCAAAAAAAACGCTACTAAAGTGATAAATGAAGTAAGTGAAGTGTGTCCTGTACCTGTACATCCAACATGTCGTGTACTCACCTAGATGTGTCCT
>CM065721.1:4378639-4381245 GCA_033310375.1 Conus canariensis | reverse complement strand
ACCGGGTTATGCTTTTCTCTTGTCCTCTGTGTGTGTGTGTGTGTGTGTGTGTGTGTGTGTGTGTGTGTGTGTGTGTGTGTGTGCGCGCGCCTCTCTGTCTCTGTCTGTCTGTCTGTCTCTCTCTCTGTTTGTCTGTCTCTCTATCTGTCTCTGTCTCTCTCCTTCTCTCTCTCTCTCTCTCTCTCTCTCTCTCCTCTCTCTCTCTCTGGCTCTGTTTCTTTGCCCCTGTTTTCTCTCTCTCTCTTCTCTCTCTCCCTCTTCTCTCTCTCTCTCCTCTCTCTCTCTCTCTCTGTTTGTCTGTCTCTGTCTCTCTCTATGTCTATCTCTGTCTTTGTCTCCGTCTCTCGCTCTCTCTGTCTCTCTCTCTCTCTCTGTCTGTCTGTCTCTCTCTCTCTCTCTCTCTCTCTCTCTCTCTTTCTCTCTGTCTTTATCTCTGTCTTTGTCTCCCATCTCTGTCTGTCTGTCTGTCTGTCTGTCTGTCTGACTGTCTGTCTCTCTCTCTGTCTCTCTGTCTCTCTCTCTCTCTGTCTCTCTGTCTCTCTCTCTCTCTCTCTCTCTCTCTCTCTCTCTCTCTCTCTCTCCTCTCTCTCGTGTGTGCGTGTTTGTTTGCGTGAGTGTATGTATGTGCTAGTTATACACGTACAAGCACTTGTATATAGAAGACATTTACACTTTCGAGCACATTCATATTTGCAAACACAGCTACAACAGTAAGCAACCCCCCCCCTTCTCTCTCTCTCTCTCTCTCTCTCTCCTCTCTCTCTCTCTCTCTCTCTCTCTCTCCTCACTGTCGTTTAAAGGTGACTGGTGTTAATCATGTGACTAATCGTCAGACTAAAATGACAGTGGAAAGCAGAGTTTAGTGGAGGAGGGTGGTGACACTGATGGATGTGAACGTCACTTGCAGACAGTTAGTTGTTAGTGGCGCTGTGAGCGCGGAGCCTGGCATGGCAACGCAGAACTTCCCGTTTTCAGTAGCAGTCAAAGACTTCGTGGCCGAGGTGGAATGAGGCTGCACGCCTTGAGTTAGCTGCTGCTGCTGCTACTACTAGCTGCTGGTCTACTACTACTGATACTACTGCTGCTGCTGCTACTGCTACTAGCTGCTAGTCGTCTACTACTACTACTACTACTACTACTACTACTACTAGCTGCTGCTACTACTACTAGCTGCTGCTGCTGCTACTACTACTACTACTACTACTATACTACTACTACTACTACTACTACTACTGCTAGCTGCTAGTCTATTACTACTACTACTACTACTACTACTACTACTACTACTACTACTGCTGCTGCTGCTGCTGCTTCTACTACTACTACTATTGCTGCTGCTACTACTACTGCTGCTGCTGCTACTACTACTACTACTACTACTACTATTGCTGCTACTACTACTACTACTACTGCTGCTGCTACTACTACTACTACTACTACTACTACTATTGCTGCTACTACTACTACTACTGCTGCTGCTGCTGCTGCTACTACTACTACCATTACTTACTCCTACTACTATTACTGCTGCTGTTGCTGCTGCTGCTACTACTACCACTGCTACTACTACTACTACTGCTGCTGCTGCTACTACTACTACCACTACTACTACTTCTACCACTACTACTACTTCTACCACTACTACTACTTCTACCACTACTGTTGTTGTTGTCGCTGCTGCTACTACTACTACTACTACTTCTACTGCTGTTGTTGTTGTTGCTACTGCTACCACTACTACTACTACTGCTGTTGTTGCTGCTGCTACTGCTAACTGTTACTGTTACTGCTACTTCTTTTCTTCTCGTCAGTTACTGCCTCTCCTTGTCCTCCTCCTCCTCCTCCTCCTCCTCCTCCTCCTCCTCCTCCTTGAACTCTTGTCTTGATGAAATCCACAGACCTCCTCCTCCAACACGGGGCTGAAGAACAGAGGGAGGGAGAAACAGGAGAAAGTATAATAGTCAGAGGCAGGGGGTGGGGGTGGGGAGAGGCGAAAGGAATTTGGAGGGTGGGGGTAGGGGGGGGGGGCATGGGGGTGGATGTGATCCGACTGAGAGAGGCGCAGCAGGTCGGAGGGGAGGGGAGGGGGGTAGGGGGAAAGAGGCGGGGTAGGGGGGGAGGAGCGAAGAGAGATTGGGAGTGGGTAGCGGTGGGTAAAGTATGGGGGGAAGTAAAGAATTAGGATGATATATCAGGCCAATACAGAGACACACTACTGTCTCACTCATTTGGATTCATGTAGATAAAACTGTATTGTATAATATAATGAATTTGAAATTTTCACCAGGGAGCCTCACAGTGTGTTTAGAATTACCATGTTCATCGGAGGAATCATCTGGCCCAACCCAGTCAAGCGTGTGTTGTTCAGTATCTGTCGCGCTGAATCCCAAACAGTCCCCACCAAATCCGTAGCCATAGTTGAGAAGAAGCTTCTTCGCTCTACACTGAGACAATAGTTTTTTTTTTTTTTTTTGACAGTCCTGATGCCGGTCCGTATCGCCAAGTGTTTGGGTTTTTTTTTTTTTTTTTTTTTTTTTTGGGGGGGGGGGGGAGGGGGGAGTGTTCCGGTTGAAAGACAAGCGTTCGCTGCTCGTGGTCACCAAGTG
>CM065721.1:4363639-4368639 GCA_033310375.1 Conus canariensis | reverse complement strand
CGTACAAAAAAGGGTTAAAATGTTCAGACCGACTCGACCAATAAAAGGGGGGGATGCCGAAAGCTATTGTGGACCTCAACGATCGAAGCACTTAAGGAAATTGTCGTTTCCGAGCCCTGAAAGCCATTTGAAGACCAGTTGATCGGGCAATAGTCGGGGGAGTGATGAACCGTGAAACGGCGGCCCCCAGCCCCAACCTCCCTCCACCCCACCCCCACCCCCATCCCCTCCCAGGGACAGCGCCCTCTGTCGATGACACGTCCTCGCCCCACCACCAACCAAACCTCCTCCCCCCCCCCCCCTCTTCGTCTGCCTAACGGCCATCAGTGGAACACTGTCGGGCTGACAGAAGGGGGTGGGGGTGGGGTGTGGATGGGGGGTGGTGGTGGTGGTGAAATGAGGACGTGGCTATAGTGGAGGCAGCGGGCATCACTGCCTGGGAGACGGCCATGGGGCAGGGGAGGAGTAAGCTCATGGTCAGCTGGCAGACACGCCAAGCTGGTCCTTGTGGGGTCCTTGGGAGATCCATGTTAGGTCCTTGTGAGGTCCTTGGGAGATCCGTGTGAGGTCCTTGTGAGATCTTTGTGAGGTCCTTGGGAGATCCTTGTGAGGTCCTTGGGAGATCCATGTTAGGTCCTTGTGAGGTCCTTGGGAGATCCTTGGGAGGTCCTTGGTAGATCCTTGTGAGGTCCTTGGGAGATCCTGTTAAGTCCTTGTGAGATCCTTGTGATGTCCTTGGGAGATCCTTGTGAGGTCCTTGGAGATCCTGTTAAGTCCTTGTGAGGTCCTTGGGAGATCCTTGTGAGGTCCTTGGGAGATCCATGGGAGATCCCTGTGACTCCTTAGGAGATGCTTGTGAGGTCCTTGGGACGTCCTTGGGAGATCCTTGTCAGGTCCTTGGGAGATCCTTGTCAGGTCCTTGGGAGATCCTTGTGAGGTCCTTGGGAGTCCTTAGGAGATCCTTGAGAGATCCTTGGGAGGTCCTTGGGAGGTCCTTGGGAGGTCCTTGGGAGATCCTTGAGAGATCCTTGGGAGGTCCTCAGGGCTGACCCCTCTGTAGATGACTGGATCAGCGTCGTCGTTAGGATGTTCACAGTGTCTCTGTCTGTCTGTCTGTTTGCCTGTCTGTCTCTGTCTCTTTCTCTCTATGTATTTCTGTCTGTCTCTCTCTCTGTCTGTCTCTCTGTCTGTCTGTCTGTCTCTCTCTCTCTCTAACTCTCTCTCTCTCTCTTTCACACACACACACACACACACACACACACACACACACACACACACACACACACACACACGCACGCACGCACACACACAGATGGATAGACGAGTCGGAACCATGGGATGAAAGGCCTGGCAGCAGGCAGTATGAATAGTTCTGTCTTCATGATGGCTTACGATGGTATTCACAGGCTGCAAGAGGATTTTATATTTGTAATATATTTCCCTGATTTTTCATTCTCATTTTCTTTATCCCCTTCCCCCCCCCCCCCCCCCCCCCGCCCCACCCCTTCTTCCCCCGCACCTATTTATTTTCACTTCGAATCTTTGCCAAGTCATTAGTTTAATGATGGAGGAATTGTTAGTGTTTACATGTAATCAAATATATATATATATATATATATTTGTGTGTGTGTGTGTGTGTGTGTGTGTGTGTGTGTGTGTGTGTGTGTGTGAATTGGTTGTTTTAAAATTAATAATATAGTGTGTGTGTGTGTGTGTGTGTGTGTGTGTGTGTGTGTGTGTGTGTGTGTGTGTGTGTGTAAAATCAATGTTTACATATCATTTAATCTATCATTGATCTCTTCGAAAACCAACGAACGGCATCAAGATAAACGATACCCCCCCCCCCCCCCCCCCCCCCCCCCGGAACCCCCCCCCGAAGCAAGCACTACTAATCTAAAGCCACACAATCAACATGCCTCAACGGACGGCCAAAGGCCATGTCCCCTTGTCAATTTGACGGACCCAGTGACTCGTGTAAAGAGGTCTTCAACAAGCCGACCACCCCCAATGGAGGAGGCGAGCAGAGGCGTCCAGTCCTGCCCAGCGCTGTTAGCGATCAGGGCCTCGCTGACCCGGGGGAAACCACAGATCAAAGTACGATTGGGGAGGAGGGGGGGGGACCCACTGGCTGGCCAGACACCCGGGCCCCCCACTAATCTCCATCTAATGGAAGGGATTGGCTTCACTACGTGTGGCGGGAACCTGACAGAAAGCCTTACAATGTCGTCAGGTCTGGGGGGAGAGGCGGGAAAGAGAGAAAGTTGCCGTGGGGGTGGGGGGGGGGGGGGGGGGAGCGAAGGTGAGGGGGAGGGGGGGGTTGGAGAGGGGCTCATGAAAACTTTGATAATGTGTGTAGATCTTGGGGGAGGGGGGAGGGTTAGGAGGGGGAGGGTGAATTGGGTTGGGGTGGTGGTGGTGGGGATGGGGGGGGGGGGGGGGGGGGGGGGGGCGTCGGAAAACAGAGAATTGAACTGAGCGTAGGAGGTTTTCCCGTCCTCCCAATTTGGGGGGATTAAGGACTGATCCTTCACGGGGCCGTGATACGGGGCGCGTGGCTTGGTTTAGGGGAGGGTGAATTGATTAGAATAATGCAATTAGTCGGAAGGATTATCATGCGTGTATTATTCCTCCACGTTTTTGCTCGTTAATCCGGATGTCGCAGTCCTTCGTCCTCGTTTTTCTTTTTTGTTGTAGTTGTTGTTGCTGCCCCTGCCTCAGTGTTAGCTCGTCAAATCCGGTCTTCACTTTTTCACAGAGTGGAAGAAGACATACTGTCACGCTTCGTTTAGGGTTCAGTCACTGATTCGTATAAAGAAGGAGAGGGGGTGGGGGCCATTGCGGCGGGAGAAGCTAGGACTGTTTCTTGTTCGAATCCCTTCAGGTGCTTTTCCTAGCTGTCTGTGGATAACAGTACAGGTGCTTTTCCTAGCTGTCTGTTGATAACAGTACAGGTCTACGAAGTGAAATCACAGGCGCCACTGTCTATAGAGATGAGAAACCGTTGCTGTTGTTTTGTTTATCAGTGAAATCCAGTTGATTTGGAAATACTTACTCTGATATACACCACACGCACGCACGCGTGCACGCTCTCACAAACACGCCAATACGCCAGCGCACACGCTAACTCAGAAACCCTTTATTCCATCAAAGATTGAGATTTTAGGCAGAGCTTATTCTACTAATCTGTCCTTGCACGGGAGAGAGAGAGAGAGAGAGAGAGAGGAGAGAGAGAGAGATAGAAGAGAGAGAGAGAGAGGAGAGAAAGAGAGAGAGAGAGAGAGAAAGGAGAGAGAGAGAGAGAGAGAGAGAGAAGGAGAGAGAGAGATGCTAGTTAAAATGCCTTGCCCACCTCTTATTCTGCCCCCCTCCCCCCCCCCCCCCCCCCCCTGTACACCTTCCATCTCCTCTCTCTCTCCTCTCTCTCCTCTCTCTCTCTCTCTCTCTCCTCTCCTCTCATCTCCTCCCTCCTCTCTCTCTCTAACAACAGCACAGCGCTCTCTACAAGAAACAGCAGAAAGCGCTACTAAGAGTCACTGCACCAGTTTGGCAGTAGTAAGAACAGCTCTCCCGCCTTTTTTTCTTTCTTTCTTTCTTTCTTTCCTTCTTTCTTTCTTTCTTTCTCAGGTGGGAGCCTTGCTCAAACAGACCGAGAGCCTTGTTCAAATACTGATCAGCTTTGTGGCTTGGCTCACACAAGCTGTGGTGGCCTCGGGACCAGGTAGTATAAGAAGACTGTTCTTCGGAGCGTTGGGTTGGCTGGTTGGTTTGAGGTCTGCTGTGTTAGGGCTGTGGGGCCGTGCAACCAACCAGCCAAAGGAGAGTTCGTTTGCTTTCAGTTTGATTCTTACGGTCCAGCCGACCGCTACGTTTCTTTTTAATTAAGCGGCGTTCGCTGCTGCTCTTGGAGAAAAAAAAAAAAAAGTTCTGTCCCGTGAATATCATCATGCACAACTATGTAGATACAGTACACAGTAAATTGGTTATCTGATAATTAATCTGTCGATGTCCTGTAGGCTACAGTCCTTTAGTGCACAGTAAATCTGATAATTAATCTGTTGATGTCCTTTAGGCTAATTAATACATCTGGACTGTGTTTAGGGCGCCAGGTATGCAACATGGATTAACCGCCATCAGATTTTATTTAAAAGAAAATAGGAGAAAGAAACTTATTACAATCTCATAGAATACTTTTGAATAAGCGTGTGGGTGTGGTGTGTTATGTGTGTGGGAGGGGGGGGGAGGGGGGAGGATCAGAGGCGTGGATTGTGAACAATTGCTTTTTCCACCTGCAGCATGTAGTCGTAGGTTCTTTACAAAACACACACAGACACACACAGACACACACACACACCACACACACCACACACCACACACACACACACACCACAACACACACACACACACGAACACGTGTGCGTCCTAAGACGTTGCGTACGCGCACACAAACATCAGAGTCACGCGGAAACTGGCGACTGATAACAATTTTAAGTCTCCTGTTAAACCGAAATCCGTCACTCCGGTAATGCTTGCCTCTCCCCTTCCTCAAATTCCACCACACCTGTGTGTGTGTGTGTGTGTGTGTGTGTGTGTGTGTGTGTGTGTGTGTGGTGTGGTGTGTGTTGGCGGACTCTGTGTGTGTGTGTGTGTGTGTGTGTGTGTGTGTGTGATGGCGGACTCTGTGTGTGTGTGTGTGTGTGTGTGTGTGTGTGTGTGTGTGTGTGTGTGTGTGTGTAAGCTGTTATCGCATGATAAATGTCAGGGGAAAGGGAACGCGCGTGGCACGGGGGTGACAGGGCGGGGTTAACCACAATAATAAAGATGCCCACGCTACGCGAGTTCCCCTTTCTCTCTCCCCTCTCTACTCTCTCTCTCCTCCTCCCCCTCTCCCCCTCCCTCTCCTCTCCTCCTCTCTCTCTCCTCCTTTGCTGCTGGCCCTACTGGGCTGTGAGGAGGGGGGGGGTGCAGGGGGGAGGGGGCGGGAGGGGCGGGGGGGGGGGGGG
>CM065721.1:4358995-4363539 GCA_033310375.1 Conus canariensis | reverse complement strand
CGCGTGAAATGGCAGTGATTACAGGGCAGGATGTATTAACATGAAGAGCGGGGGCCGGGGCGAGGGGCGCATAGCTCCCACCGGCGCAGGGACACTGACATACAGTCAGTCATGGAGAAATGGATATCGTACTCATCAACAATGAAAATAATAATTATTTGAGATGGGGTTCTCGCAATATCATACCTGTGACAACACTCAGACGCTCCTCTCTCCTCTCTCTCTCTCTCTACACACACACGCGCGCGCGCGCGCGCACGCGCACACACACACACACACACCACACACCTACCACTCACAACGGTACACACACACCATTGGCGTTAGCACGTATGCAAGCACGCACGCACGTACGCACACATGCAGGCGCACACTCACACATATACAAATACACACACACACACACACGCACGCACCACACCCACACACACGCACACATGTACACATGCACACACGCGTGCACAAACACACACACACACGCACGCACGCGCGCACAGACAGACAGACACCCCCCCCGCCCCCGCGCGCGCACACACACACACACACACACACACACACAAGAGAAGAAAAACAGCAGGCTCAAGCGGTCAATTACATCATTCATTACCTCGCGAGCGTGAGACGCGCAGGCCTCCGGAATGAGCATCGATTCCTTTAAAAAAAAAAAAAAAAAAAAAAGAAAAAAAGCCAAAAAAAAAAAAAAAAAAAGCCTGGCCTGCCTTCCCTTGCGGCCTTGCCTTGAACAGCAGCGGGGCCGAGGGGCTGTTGTTGCAAGGCGACAACCCAGGAATAACTCCCCCCCCAACCCCCCCCCACCCCCCCCCCCCCACCCCCACTGCCTCACAGACCGCCGCGCTGAGCCATTTGATGGAGAAGTTGATTGCGAGCAGCCGAGAAGACAGTCAAATATTGACGGCATGGGGATTTTCACAAGACGCGCGCGCTCAAGAGATTGATTACTTATTTCACACAGGATGTGAATGCGAGTTGAAGGAGAGGTGTGCGGGGGGAGGGGAGGGGGGGGGAAGGAGAAGGGGGAGGGGGAGGGGAGGAAGGGGTAGGGCATTGAGGGTGGGGTGGGGGGATGAGAGAAGGGGGTGGGGAGGTTAAAGGTGGGGGGACTGCGGGGGGAGGGGGGGGGGGGGGGGAGAAAACTCGAACATCTCAGGGTGGAGAGATTCATTTATTTAATGATGCAGCTTAAATGTTTTGAGAGTGATGACTAGGTACATGCTGCAAAATCAATCGGAAGTTTAGGAAAGTGTGAAGGCTTTCAGCGTTTACTTAAATGCGGTTCGCGCGCGCGCACACACTCGCGCGCGTGTTCACACACACGCACGCAGGTACGCCAGCGCGCGAGCTCGCTCACACACACACGTACACAACCGTGGTAGCACGCGTCCGTGAACAACCTCGCCTATGTACGTGCACAAACACACGCACGCACACACACATGCGCGCGCGCTCACTCTCGCACTCACGCATGCAAGCAAGCACACAGACACACACGTACACACACACACACTCACACAAACGCACGCATGCAAGCACACACACACAACAGACACACACACACACACACACACACCACACACACACACAGGGGCACACACGCACGCAGGCGCGCGCA
Source organism: Conus canariensis (assembly GCA_033310375.1). Taxonomy (NCBI): domain Eukaryota; kingdom Metazoa; phylum Mollusca; class Gastropoda; order Neogastropoda; family Conidae; genus Conus; species Conus canariensis. The sequence continues at coordinate 4,361,909 of CM065721.1, read as the reverse complement.
CGCAAGCGCGTACACACACACACACACACACACACACACACACACACCACACACACACACACCACCCACACAACCTACCATCACACGCTGACGCAACGCGCACCGTGAACGCGCTCGCCATACACACACACACACACACACACACACACACACACACACACACCACACTTACACACACACACACACACACTCACACACACACACACACACACACCCACATCTACAACATTCATACTCATCTGTCTCTCTTTTTCCCACCTCTAGTCTTTGTTGTTCTCTCCTTTCCCCCCCCCCCCCCCATCCTTTAGTGTTTGACTTACTTCTTTCCTTTTGTGTACGTGGTAACTTGCAGACACACGGGACAACATCTACTTCTAACGACAGTCAATGCATCTTCAACATAAAGGTCAAGGCGAGGTCTTGTCATATAGAAAGGGCCACAACTGCGCGATCCCTGAACGCCGTAGAGTGTGGGGGTGGAAAGGGGGAGGGAGAGGGGGGGGGCTGAGATGAAGAAGGTGGGAGCGGGGAAGGGAAGGGGGTGGGTGGGTGGAAGAAGGGCCGTGGGGATGGGGGGGGGGGGGGGGGTTGGAATGAAGTAGGGGATCAATGGGGCGGCGAAGATCAGTAGTGATGAAATCATCAAGTGACACCAGCTCTTTTCTGTCTGTCTGTCTGTCTCCTCTCTCCTCTCTCTCTCTCTCTCTCTCTCTCTCTCTCTCTCTCTCTCTCTCTCTCTCTCTCTCTCTCTCTCTCAAATTAATCCGTCCAAACCGTAAAGGAATTTCTTCATCAGACAATGGTGGGCGTAAAAAAAAAATTGTTTTGTGCTGATTACCCACCAGTCACTCCTGTTACACCCATCCGTATCTTTCAACAGGTGAAGAACCTCCATGATGCATTCCAAGTGCTGTACCATATTCACCATCAAACCTATTCTTACAGACAATAGTGGGACTTCAATGATGCCAGACATAATAGCACTGTATGAAAACCTTGCTTAGAGATGACACACCCGTTGTAATTTTTGAGTTCCTAAAAAGATATGAAGTTTTTTTTCACCCCCCCCCCCTCCCCCTCTGATCTAAGATGTTATGGAAGAAAAATCTAAGCCCGAGTCGGCAGGGTTACAATACAAACTGCATGAACAGAAAGAAAGACGAACACAACTGAAAACACTCAGACTCACGCATGTACGTAAGGCAAACAAAATGATTCGATTAGATTTTCCAACACGTTTTTTAATTAACCAGGTTTTTAATTAACCAGGTTATCATCTACGGTAAGAAATTAAACTAGGCAGACGCAATTTTCAGACTAAAAGTCTTCATTTAAGCGAAGCTTGAATGTTCTCAGACGACCTTTTTTTTTTAACACTTTGAGAGTATTTCTTCTCCTCCTCCTCCTCCTCCTTCTCCTTCTTCTTCTCCTTCTTCTTCTCTTATTTTAGACATCTACATGTGAAACGTTGCTTTTTCAGATGCAGGTATTCAGAAGTTGTAGTTTACTCTAAAACATTTCTAACTCTATAAAAAAAAAAAGAATAAAAAGGCGATAAAGAACTTGGGTGACGGGAAAAAGCCGCCCCATTTGTAGGGCTTTGGGTGCATTTTTTTTAACCTCACATCACAGGTTATACAAGTACATCATACACACGCACGCGCGCGCGCGCGCGCGCCCACACACACACACACACACACACACACACACACACACACACACACACACACACACACACACACACACACACACACACACACACACACACACACACACACACACACACACACACACACACACACACACTCACACTCACATACACGAGCACATGCTTCCCAAAGCACAGGCTGGAACTAGCTAGCAGAGCCTGACCTGTGGCACAGACCCAATATAAAACCGCTGTCAGCAGAAGTCAGAACCAGCAAGACCCAGAGAAGACTGCAAGGGGCTGAACGCAGCATCCCCACATACACACAGGGCCTGCCGGTTTATTGGGACACTGGAGGTCGGCAGACGTCTGACTGTTTAGTCTACCAATGGTTCCACACTCCTACACCCCTTTGTCTTCCTCGTCCCCTACCCAGAGTCTACAGTTTCACCCAGTGCGCCTTACCCCCCCCCCCACTCCTCTTAAATTCTCCTCCCCACTCTCTCTCTCTTTCTTTCTCTGCCTGTGTGTGTGTGTGTTGTGTGTGTGTGTGTGTGTGTGTGTGTGTGTGTGTGTGTGTGTGAGTGTGTGTGTGTGGGTGTGTGTGTGTGTGTGTGTGTTGTGTGTGTGTGTGTGTGTGTGTGGTGTGTGTGTGTGTGTGTGTGTGTGAGTGTGTGTGTGTGTGTTGTGTGTGTGTGTGTGGTGTGTGTGTGTGTGTGTGTGTGTGTGTGTGTGTGTGTGTGTGTGTGTGTGTGTGTGTGTGTGTGTGTGTGTGTGTGTGTGTAGGTGTAGGTGTAGGTGACAGAGAGAGAGAGGAGAGAGAGAGGAGAGAGAGAGAGAGAGAGAGAGAGAGAGAGAGAGAGAGAGAGAAAGACAGAGAGACGGATACGGATACGGACACGTATGATAATCCATTATTGGCCATGACCTCTAACTAAGGTGTTTGTGAACAGCGTGCCATAAGTACCTTATGAAAATATGGCGAAAAAAGTAACACAAATCACACACACATAAAAAACCTTTGATGTTGCTATTCCTCTAGATTTACACGCCATGTACAGATACAAAGACAGCTTTCCAACCGCAGTACGATCAGCGCAAGATAACAACAAGCTTAGTCTGAACAAACAAAATTGTCACTCTTACTTTGGTTGGATGAAAGTTTCTTTTATAGCAGACAGTGCTTCAAACCTAAAAACAAGGTGTAATTCTATCTTCATTTGACATTTTTCTTAAAGGACATAAAAAGTCCAAGTCAGTGAGCAT
>CM065721.1:4351495-4353995 GCA_033310375.1 Conus canariensis | reverse complement strand
TATGGACGATAGTACAATATTCTCTGCAGGAGATAAACCGGTCGCCCTGTATGGACGATAGTACAATATTCTCTGCAGGTGTTAACACAGATAAACCTGTCGCCCTGTATGGACGATAGTACAATATTGTCTGCAGGTGTTGCACAGATAAACCTGTCGCCCTGTATGGACGATAGTACAATATTGTCTGCAGGTGTTGCACAGACAAACCTGTCGCCCTGTATGGACGATAGTACAATATTGTCTGCAGGTGTTGTACAGATAAACCTGTCGCCCTGTATGGACGATAGTACAATATTCTCTGCAGGTGTTGACACAGATAAACCTATCGCCCTGTATGGACGATAGTACAATATTCTCTGCAGGTGTTGACACAGATAAACCTGTCGCCCTGTATGGACGATAGTACAATATTGTCTGCAGGTGTTGCACAGATAAACCTGTCGCCCTGTATGGACGATAGTACACTATTCTCTGCAGGTGTTTGCACAGATAAACCTGTCGCCCTGTATGGACGATAGTACACTATTCTCTGGAGGAGATAAACCTGTCGCCCTGTATGGACGATAGTACAATATTGTCTGCAGGTGTTGACACAGATAAACCTGTCGCCCTATATGGACGATAGTACAATATTCTCTGGAGGAGATAAACCTGTCGCCCTGTATGGACCATAGTACAATATTCTCTGCAGGTGTTGCACAGATAAACCTGTCGCCCTGTATGGACGATAGTACAATATTCTCTGCAGGTGTTGCACAGATAAACCTGTCGCCCTGTATGGACGATAGTACAATATTGTCTGCAGGTGTTGCACAGATAAACCTGTCGCCCTGTATGGACGATAGTACAATATTCTCTGCAGGTGTACAGATAAAACTGTCGCCCTGTATGGACGATAGTACAATATTCTCTGCAGGTGTACAGATAAACCTGTCGCCCTGTGTGGACGATAGTACAATATTCTCTGCAGGAGATAAACCTGTCGCCCTGTATGGAAGATAGTACAATTTTCTCTGCAGGTGTTGCACAGAGATCGGGTCCATCACAGGCCAGTCACAGGCCTCCATGCACCTCCGAAGAAGGACGCCATGATGCTCAGTCAAATTTCAAGGCCGTGGTTATTCCGCTGGGCACGCTGCGATTCCAGACTGGGGGAGAAATTACCCAGGCCAGTCGACTCCTCTCTCTCTCTCTCTCTCTCTCTCTCTTCTCTCTCTCTCTCTTCTCTCTCTCCTCTCTCTCTCTCTCTCATCCTGTCTCTCCTTAAATTTCTCATACTGAGGTGCTTTTTCTCATGCCCGTGACATTCAGCAGAGGTTTCGTGAAGTTCGGTCTCCAGATTACGGTGATCAAGGTGAACAGTCAGATAAGCGGTCAGTGGTATGCCGTAAGTGTGGTGGCGTTGGACAAGTTCTAGTGCCCCTCCAATGAATCGTGTGCTAAATCTATAGCATGCAAGGTTCTAGTTTCAATTGGTGAAGCTGAGTACTTGGGTAAGTTGAATCTACACCAGCTTTTTGTGAATAAGGAGCAGACATTAGTTCTTTCTGATATTGATTGTACAACGGTTGGAGTTTGAAAGTCTTTAAGTTCTTCCTAATCTGTACACTGGGGAAAAAAAAATCAGAGCTGCATTTACTTTGTGCGGAAGATCGAAAGCTTTCTTCCAGCTGAAGTACATCTTTTGCACGCCGTTTCTCTCAGGTAAGGTGACCTGCAATGTCATTGACGACCCCATCACTGATCTCGTTCCGGGGCAATGTATCAGGCATACCTGAGGGTCCTTTACCTGACCTTCATCAGGAGGTTAAGTTCTATGACAGAACGACTGTGAACGTACGAGAGTAAACTAGATCTTGTTCCTCGTGAGACTCCTTCCACCTGTGTTTCTGTGTTTCTAAGAAGGACTAGATTCTCTGACAGTGCAAGGACCCCTTCCACAAAGAGTATTTTCAGTGTTCGTTACGTAAGAGCTCAACTGCAAAGCATCGAGTCAATGCTCATGCTAAAACAACTTCGCTGGGCAGGGCACATCACCCGGATGCCTGACACTCGCATGCCAAAAGCAGTATTTTGTGGGGAGTTGGTCCAAGGCAAACGCAATATAGGCGCACCACAGAAAAGATTCAAGGACCAACTGAAGAAGCAACTATCCCAAGCGGACATCAACCCCAAGACTTGGGAGCAGTCAGGATCAGATAGAGGTAGCTGGTGAGCTTCAACGCTCAGGGAACCCATCACTTTGAGGAAACCAGACGACAGAACATCCAGGAGAAGAGAAGGAGAAGGGAAGACCCAGGTCCGCAGCCCAACAACGCAGGCCAGATCTACACCTGCCCACAACGCCACAGATCCTGTAGATCACGAATTGGACTAATTAGTCATCAAAGGGCGTGCCGCCCATCCCTGGCGGGAACTTCCCACTAATCTTCGCAACCGAAGAACTAGCCAATCATCATTTTTAGTGTGCTGGTTCAGGCAAAGTACCTCCTACAGG
>CM065721.1:4341495-4343995 GCA_033310375.1 Conus canariensis | reverse complement strand
GTGTGTACGAGCACGCGCGAGTGTGTGTGTGCCTGTACGTTTCACGTGTGTGTTGTGGGGTGTGTGTGTGTGTGTGTGTGTGTGTGTGTGTGTGTGTGTGTGTGTGTGTGTGTGTGTGTGCGTGTTTGTTTGTACAAGCACGCGCGAGTGTGTGTGTGTGCCTGTAGGTTTCACGTGTGTGTGTGTGTGTGTGTGTGTGTGTGTGTGTGTGTGTGTGTGTGTGTGTGTGTGTGTGTGTGTGTGTGTACTTGCGCGTGCACGCGCGAGTGAGTGTGTGTGTATGTGTGTGTGTGTGTGTGTGTGTGTGTGTGTGTGTGTGTGTGTGTGTGTGTGTGTGTGGTGTGTGTGTGTGTGTGTGTGTGTGTGTGTGTGTGTGTGTGTGTGTGTGTACTTGCGCGTGCACGCGCGATGTGTGTATGTGTGTGTGTGTGATGTGTGTGTGTGTGGTGTGTGTGTGTGTGTGTGTGTGTGTGTGTGTGTGCACGCGCGTGCGTGTGTGTTTATTTGTGCGTCTGTGCACGCGCGTGTTTTGTTGTTGTTGTTGTTGTTGTTGTTCTTTGTTTGTTGAAGTAGTAGTACTTTTATTTGATGTCGTTTCACAATTTCACAACACACGAAAATCTCCCTCTCCGCAGCAGGGCTGTTTCTGAATGTCTTCAGAAGAGCTGTTTCTAATCATCTGCACCGTTTATCGAGACTGGCAAGGACAGACGGCAAAGTCAGGCACGACCCATATCCTCGCACAGTAAAGTTTCTTAATTAGGAATCGACCTAGCTCCATAAACCATGGAGGGAGCTGAGTCACTGGACCGTTCAAATTCCAGAGAGAGAGAGAGAGAGAGAGAGAGAGAGAGAGAGAGAGAGAGAGAGAGAGGAGAGAGAGAGGAGAGAGAGAGTACGGAAGCGAATCGCACCCGTATCTCGTCACAACACTGGCGCTGGGTCGTAACTTTCTTGATTATTGATTACTCATAACATGGCGACCTTCGTGCCTTCTCAGCCCTTGGAGTTCCAGTCCGAACAGTTCTGGAGATGTCAGCCATGTCTGCTGCACTGCACTTCAAGATGGGCAGTTTCCGTCAACCGAAAGACCCGTGACTGGTGGCAAAACAAGTCTTGTAAGTATTGACTATAGGTGTATGAAGAAGACGGTTTGAGAAAGTCAAATATGGATGTTTGGGGAAGGCCAAGGGAGATAATGTGTGTGGGGGGGGGGGTTGAAGAGGACTAGACAAGATGACATGGTGGTGTTTGAAGAAGTAGTGGAAAGAAAAGATGGTGGGAGTTTGGAGAGGACTAGAGAAAAACACCATGTGGATATTTGGATTGGAGTGCAAGAGATAAAGTGTGGGTGTCTGGAGAAGGCTGGGCAGGAATAACCTTGGGTGTTCGGAGGTAACTGAAGAAGGTAACGCGCGGGTGTTCGGGGAAAACTAAAGAAGGTAAAGCTGGGTGTTCGGAGATAACTAAAGAAGGTAAAGCGTGGGTGTTCGGGGAAAACTAAAGAAGGTAAAGCGTGGGTGTTCGGAGATAACTAAACAAGGTAGAGCGTGGGTGTTCGGAGATAACTAAAGATGGTAAAGCGTGGGTGCTCGGAGATAACTAAAGAAGGTAACGCGTGGGTGTTCGGAGATAACTAAAGAAGGTAAAGCGTGGGTGTTCGGAGATAACTAAAGAAGGTAAAGCGTGGGTGTTCGGGGAAAACTAAAGAAGGTAAAGCGTGGGTGTTCGGGGAAAACTAAAGAAGGTAACGCGTGGGTGTTCGGAGAAAACTAAAGAAGGTAACGCGTGGGTGTTCGGGGAAAACTAAAGAAGGTAAAGCGTGGGTGTTCGGGGAAAACTAAAGAAGGTAAAGCGTGGGTGTTCGGGAAAACTAAAGAAGGTAAAGCGTGGGTGTTCGGGGAAAACCAAAGAATGTAACGCGTGGGTGTTCGGAGAAAACTAAAGAAGGTAAAGCGTGGGTGTTCGGGGAAAACTAAAGAAGGTAAAGCGTGGGTGTTCGGGGAAAACTAAAGAAGGTAACGCGCGGGTGTTCGGGGAAAACTAAAGAAGGTAAAGCGTGGGTGTTCGGAGATAACTAAACAAGGTAAAGCGTGGGTGTTCGGAGATAACTAAAGAAGGTAACGCGTGGGTGTTCAGAGATAACTAAAGAAGGTAAAGAAGCTTGAGTGTTTGGAGATTACTAAAGAAGGTAAAGAAGCTTGAGTGTTCGGAGGTTACTAAAGAAGATAAAGAAGCATTGGGTGTTCGGAGATAACTAAAGAAGGTAAAAAAGCGTGGGTGTTCGGAGATAACTAAAGAAGGTAAAACATGGGTGGTTGGTGCCAAATAGAAAAAAAAAAGAAAGCATGGGCGTTTAGACGGGACTAAAGAATGCAAATTGTGAGTGTTTCGAGAGGGCTTGAAAAGATAAACTGTGGGTGTTTTGAGTGCGATTGAGAAGATAAAGGGTGGGCGTATGAAGACTGAATAAGGCAAAGTGTGGGTGTGTGGAGAAGGC
>CM065721.1:4323995-4333995 GCA_033310375.1 Conus canariensis | reverse complement strand
CTGAAGGATAGAATGGAATTTTTTTTTTATGCGTTCTTAATGCAATGTTCTGGAATAGAAGGTGTGTGTGTGTGTGTGTGTGTGTGTGTGTGTGTGTGTGTGTGTGTGTGTGTGTGTGTGTGTGTGTGTGTGCGCGCGCTGAAGGACAGAATGTAATGTTTTGATCCGTTCCTAACGCAATATTCTGGAACAGAAGGGGGAGCTGACGGATAGATTGTAATGACTTGGTACCTTTCTGATGCAATATCTTTTGAATGAAAGGGGCAACTGAAGGACAAGATGTACTGTTCTGATACATTCCTAATGTCATATTCTGGAATAGAAGGAGGAGCTGTAGGATATAATGTACTGTTCTGATACATTCCTAATGTCACATTCTGGAACAAAAGGGGGAACTGAAGGATATAATGTACTGTTCTGATATATTCCCAATGCAGTATTCTGGAATAGAAGGGGGAGCTGAAGCACAGAATGCAACGTTTTGATACGATCCTGAGTAACAATCCGCAGGACAAAGTAACGGAGCAGAGCAGCGTAGCGTAGAGTATAGTGAGGGGGGGGGGGGGGGGGGGGGGGGGTGAGGGGGGGGGGAGGGGGGGTCTGATGTTCCGCACTTATTCATATAGAAAGGAACCGGGGTCTGAATCGACAGAGGGCAGACTGAGGTGCACGACACCGGGGCAGGCCGAGTGGCCAAGAGGTAGCGAGGAGATAAGAGTTAATTAAACTGCAGCAGCCCGGCTCTCTGTTGTAAGCGCCCCTCGCAGAGGACTCCATCAAGACTTCCACACTCCCTCCCTGCTGGGGGTGATAGTGACAGAGGAGGATGGGAGTGAGGGGAGGTGGCGGGGGGGGGGGGGGGTGGATGGGTGGGGGATAGGGGAGCCAGTTCCTGTCATGGCAGGGACGGGGGTGGAGTTATAGTTCAATGATGGTGGCTGTTTTACCGTACATGACAATACGAGTTGAGCTTATTCTGAAAGTTCAGCTTGGTCAGAATGGTTTCAATCAGTGGTACACGGTTTTTGGCCCTTTGCTCTCCCGTTTCTTCCTTTTCTTTTGCTTGTTTTTCCATTCGGTGGGACGGGTCCTATCTCTGTCTGATTTCGCCAGCGTTGCTGATCATCCCTTGTCCCCTTGCTTCTTCACACACGGGGACCGGGTATTTCAGGCCCGCTAACTCTCTCTCTCTCTCCCCTTCTCTCTCTCTCTCTCTCTCTCTCTGCGAGTGCGCTTGCTTGCTTGCTTCTGTGTGTGTGTGTGTGTGTTGTGTGTGTGTGTGTGTGGTGTGTGTGGTGGCACGCATGCGCGCGCGTGTGAGTGTTCACGCTCGCTCGCTTGTGTGTGTGTGTGTGTGTGTGTGTTGTGTGTGTGTGTGTCGTGCGTGCGTCGTGTGTGTGTGTGTGTGTGGTGTGTGTGTGTGTGTGTGTGTGTGTGTGCGTGCGTGTGTGTGTGTGTGTGTGTGTGTATGTGTGTGTGTGTGTGTGTGTGTGTGTGTGTGTGTGTGTGTGTGTGTGTGTGTGTTGGCGCGCCCGCGCGCGCACGAGCTTATGTATTTGTCTATGTATACATATGCATGAAATACAAAAATGAAATCGTTTTCAACAATGGGACATCGGCCGCTTTACTGTTATCTAAATCTACGCCTCGGTGCTTTTTGTCCGAGTTCAGTTGTTACGATCTCCGGCAGATGGGCCGCATTTCCAGACAACACAGCCACAGCCACAAATGACGTTCAAACACACTCATGCCAGGATAACATGAAGTAATATAGATCAACGTTGCTGATACAACCCCATGCTATCTCACGCATGCACACACACACGCATGCGATAAAAATGGTTCCGTTTTCATGACAGGCTATGGTCCCCATATGTTGCTGTTGAAGCGTTCCATATCTATATTCTAATGCTCGTTTTTTGTTGTTTTTTTTTATCCGTATTTTCTTCCACCATCAGCTACCCTATCTTTGTCGTCCCCCCTCCCCCATTGTTTTAATAACTGACGGATTCTTAGCCTGCACTTGTTTTTACTCATTATTTATTTGTAATCGATATGTACGCATAAGTATATAAAGAGATACTGAGATATAGATCGATATGTATACATATTTTTTGAGGAAGACAGAGAGTTAAATACACACACACACACACACACACACACACACACACACACACACACAATATATATATATATATATATATATTCAATTATAAACAAAGCATGCTCTTATGTCTTAAGGGGGAGATAAGCATTCATATCTGCAGTGGTAGATAATTCCGCCTAACTAACAGTATGTGCTTGAGTGGGTATATATATATATATATATATCCCCTATATTTTATACTGTTTGAATAATGCTTTTAGTTTTTCAGCAACTTTTTTCCTCCCCACACTTTCGTTTTGTTCCATTTACTACTCTTCGCTGGCTGCTTTGGGGGTGCTGTTGGATTCTTTTTTGAACCCTTGGTGGTAAGAACACCACAGAATTATGGACTGTGGTGTGTCTCTATTTGACGACACCAAGGGCACAGACACAACTAGCCGTGTCTCCCTGATGAGTCCGATCCAGCGGACGAAAGGCCTAGGAGCAGGCAGTACAAATAGATGTGTCTTTGAGAGGGATTGCGATGGTTCCCTCAGACAGCCAGTGAAGGGTTTTTCATATTTATAATTATTTTCTTCATCTTCAGCCTTTTTTTAAAGTTTAAATCTTTGCCAAGTCATTACTATAACGACTGAAGAATTGTTAGCCTGCACTTGTTTTCCCCCACTATTTAATAGTTCAGCATTATATAATATATATATATATATATATATATTAGCACATAACACGAAGATGAAAACAACAGACTCGTATAATTCTTTCCAATATTTCGACCTGTAACAGGTCTTCCTCAGGGGACTTGAATGACAAGATATATATATATATATATAATATATATAATATATAGAGAGAGAGAGAAGAGAGAGAGGTCAGTTCTATGGTAATATTTCATGTGCTCCCTCAGTAGGCCTTGGCCGTGGCTGACCATCAATTACAAACTAAACAAGAAACTACAGTTTATCCGGTCACTCTTTAACTCGTGCGCTGTCCTGTAATGCCGGTAATTTCTTTGCCTGTATATCGAAAAAACACAATAAAAACACGAAATTATAGAGTCTTTCACACATGCTCTGCTGACAGAAATGACTTTCTTTTTCTCTCCTCAATGGCCATCCTTCTCCATCTCCCCACCTTTGTCAGTTCACTCCAACGCTACCCTTATCTTTGACTCGTGTGGAGAGAGAGAGAGAGAGAGAGAGGGGGGGGGGGGGAATGCCCCGAAGCATCTCCTCCTCCAAGACACATCATTACCTCGCTTGATCTCTTTGCCTCGTGTGTAAGTGGTGGCACAACAGGCCCTCAGCAGCCGTCGTTCATGTCTCCTTTCTGATTGGCTGTAGTAGGTCTGTCCTCTGTGTCCTCCTCCCCCCTAGTTTAACAAGCTGTGCTCCACCCCCCCACCACCCCTCCTGTTCCTCCACCAGCCCCCTGTCCTGAATTATTATCACACCGTCAGCCGCATGGCCGCTGGCGATTCTCTGCCTCTTTTCTTTTTAAAGCTTTTCTGTCCTGATTTTTTTCCTCAGAAATTATTATCATGTCTAAAGCCCACCACTGGGATTATGGACGGCCTGTGGAAATATCCATGCGCAATTATTCTGGCCTCTTGGCAAATGTCTCAATCTACTAAGCCCCCCCCCCCCTCCCCCCCTTCCACTGCAGCCTGGGGGAATGTCTGCATTACGTCTTTATTTTCCCAGCTGGAGTTTTCGTTTTAAAGAAGAGGAAGCAGAAAAGAAGAGGAGGAGAAGGAAAAGAAGAAAAACAACAACAAAACAAATAAATAAAATAAAAAATCTGCCAAACTAAAACGACTTGTTGGTATGATTTGATGGGGTTTCACCATCCAGCGTGTGATCATGAGGGGATCATGTTATAATGTAGGGGATGCGTGAGACGATTTCACTTGTGTCGGTTCTAGATTTGACATCCGCATCTGCATTTGAAGTCAGGGAGGCGGTTAGCCGTGGTGAAGACGGCACAGTCACAGTTCTCATGTGATGTTACATTTTGTGTCTGTGCGACCAGTGCCGCTGATGCCTGGCTTTGTGTGTATCCTGCAAATTGTGACAAACACCACTGCATTGCAGCACGTTGCTGCTTTAGTTCTGGGCAGTTATTATGTATTTGTGCCTCAGACTGAATCCATGATAATATACTTCTTTGACTGAAGTTGTAGTCTACCCCCTTCCCCCTCCTCTCTCCCCACCCTTATAGATACAGAAGAACAATTCTGTCATTTGTAATTTGGAAGAAGTCACAGGTTGAACAGCGGAAAAAAAATATCATCATTCCACCCACCACTGAAGATCAGCTTTAGTATCTTCACATGACCGAATCAGAGCATCAAAAGGTCTCTTCATTATTTTTAAAGAAACGTTGCCAAGATCTCTCTCTGTACAATGGAAATCATCTCTAAACTGTCCAACTTGGACTGCAGCACTAAGTGACCCCCTGGCTTCTGTATTCTGCGGTGTTGGGGAGACGCTTCAGCGAATCAAGCATCTACTATTTTTTGTTGACTTTTGTATCAAGGAAGCAGTCTGAAAGGTATGCACTGTCTCTGCTGTTGTCGTGTAAGCTGAACCGAAGAGGCACTGCTTTGGCTAACTTGGCATACATTCAAATAAGACGTCATGCAACTTTGCGTTTGTGACACTTTGAGCATCGTAAGTGGACCGGTTTTGTTGTTGTTTTCATAGTCATGACATTCCAAGCCTGCTCCCAGACAGTCCTCGTGTCTATTGCACAAAAGCTTTAACGAATCTGCTGCCGTCTTGTACAGTTTGTGGGTATCAACGATAACTTCAGCTGGGATGGTCAATGGGCATGTTTTCGCGATTCTTACCAGGGGAACTATCAGGCTGTCTACTGCATATTGGGTTTTGCGAATACATATTCACGTATCTGGACTATTTATTGATGTTCCGCAGGTCTTCGTGTAATGTGTGCAATACAGACAGTGTTACACTGGGAACGTTATCTGCTCGGGGACGTCGGTTCATCAAGATGAACAGGAATTGTGCCAGCAGACGCAGTCGGGTTGGAGACTTCCCTGAATTTCAGAAAACTTGATGATGAACACTGCTGAGAGGACCGCGTCACGTGTTGAGCTGATTCGGACACACACGGGACTCCTTCTTCCAAAAAATTCTGACAGAATTCTCAATACGCTGTACATGTTGGAAAAATGCATGTCATCACACACAGACGCATAACAAACGTAAAAATATAAAGAGAAGCTTCAACAAAATACTGTGCCGTGCTCAACGTTCATTTTTTTCCTCTCTGCTCGCTCTCTCAATTTCTTTCTCTTTCCTCATTTCGCCGTGCGTCAGATTGTTTAATGTCCAAGTACACGAGTTGATTGCAAGTAGCCCCAATGTCCCAGTCCATCAGGTTTACAGGACAAGAAGAAGATGGCGGGGACGGAATCAATTTGTCAGCCGTTGGAAATGGCGGGCAGCGCTGGGAGCTTGACACTTGTTGAAATCACGGCCTGCCTCGGCCTATCTCCGCCATCCCCCGGCATAGCCCCTGTCTGCCCCGCGATGCTGACACCGATAGCCAGAATTACTTCCCTTCCATTCCGCGCGCCCACAGTCATCTCCCTTGGCCGTCTTCTGGGCATGATGGGATCGATCCCATCCGGCGGTAGAGTTATACTGTGTAGGGTTAGTGTCAGTATTCCCCCCCTCCCCCCCCCCCCCTCCTTCCCCCGAGGAAGATCCTCTGCTTGGAAATCTTTACCGTATGAAAACAAGTGGATTGATTGGTTCCGTCAATCGGTCATCGGTGTCGTTTATCGTTTAATAAGTTCTGTTTATGGCTGCTGCTGTTCATTTCAGCTGGCGTGTTGTGACAGCAAATGTAACAGCCAGAAGAAGTTTTGAAACAATGGATATTTTTTTTATGACGGATATGAGATTCGTGAGGTTAGGGGCGTGTGTGTTCTTGCATGCGTGCTCGCATATGTACAAATGCTTTTATTGTGTGTGTGCTTGTGCGCTGGCACGTATGCGTGTGTGCGTTAGTGTGCTAGTATGTTAGTGTGTGCGTGCGAGAGAGAGAGAGAGAGAGAGAGAGAGAGAGAGAGAGAGAGAGAGAGAGAGAGAGAGAGAGAGAGAGAGAGAGAGCGTTCTTCACTTAAAATGAGGAGACAGTGACTGTGAAAAACAAAACAAAACAAAAATAAAAATAAAATAAAATATAAAACACAGCAAGTCTGCCGATTTCCCATAAAAAAAACATAACGAGCACAATCAGTCATAGTTCGTCTTGGAAGCCTACATTCAATACTTCCTACTGTTCAATTCAAAGATTTGTCACATTTGGGCCGTTTGGTCGAATGATATTACAACTAGACAACAGGCTGACAACATTCAGCTCTAAAGTTAAATGTCCAGCATGTGTGCTAAAAAGAATCACGAACGACAAGACTTGAAAGACGACTCTATGGAATACCTCCCTTGGAGTTTGTGTCGTCAGAATTCATTCCAGATGTGCGTGTAGTTGCCAGAAAAGGCCAACAGAGGCTGCTTTGCCATTGTTTATGACAGTGTTAAGAATCGGAATGGAATTTTGTTTGTTTCTTTGTTTGTTTGTTTCTTTTCAAAAGCCATCTGGTCGCCAACACACGCTCTGACACAAATGGCATCATCGAATTTACAACCAAAGCTGGTCGATTTGGGATTAAGATTCTCATTCGAATAAGACAGACAGAGACAGACAGACAGACAGGCAGGCAGACAGACAGACAGACAGACAGATAGACAGACAGACAGACAGAGCTCTATCATAACTGTTTCTGTACTATGAGAGAGTGAGGGTGGGGGGGGGGGGGGGGGCGCACAAGAACGGGCACGTTGTTTTCTGTTTGCAAGGCGAGGCTGTAAAAGAACTGTTGTGGCCCACAACTCTTGTCTACAGTGGAGCATTCAGGGAGACAGGCCCAAGACCCAATACACTCCTGCTCTCTTTTGACCCTGGACAACAACAAACCTAAAGCAGCCTCACGTGGCCTCGGCTCTCTTAACAGAGCAGACTATCAACCTCCCCCGCACCCCCATACTCTCTCCCCACTCCTCCCCCTCCCCCCCTTTAGTCCCCTCAGCCCCCACCTGCTGTCTCTCTGTGCTCTCTTCAACTGGAAGACCCTTTGATGTCCGGCGCCGACAGTAAATCACTGGCCCATGCTCAACACGCCAGTCCGGTGACGCGCAACAGGCGGTTCGCTCCGAAAAAATAAAGTGTTGGAACGCGACATTTTTTGCGTAAAAGTGTCACATCAAGGACATTTTCTCTCCACCTTCGTCTCCTTCCTCTTCCTCCTCCTCTCTCTCTCTCTTTCTCTCTCTTTTTCGCTCTCTCTGTGGGGTGTGTGTGTGTGTGTGTGTGTGTGTGTGTGTGTGTGTGTGTGTGTGTGTGTGTGTGTGTGTGTGTGTGCGCGCGCGCACTGGGGTGCATCCTTTGGTTTGCAGGGTCTGGATGTTTGTTCGGTAATCTCATTTCAAACCTTCCTCTTCTTCTGGACTTCAGGAACACCGTTCTTCCTGATGTTGGCCTTGCCATTGGTTTGATAGCCCCGGCTATGCCCCTACCTCCCACCCCCGTCTCTCTCTCTCTCTCTCTCTCTCTCTCTCTCTCTCTCTCTCTCTCTCTCTCTCTCTCGCAATAGGATTGCAAAACCAATTGAATGTTTTGAAACGGGAAGCTGATAAACTACAGTTGACAGTAAACCTTGATAAAACCAATATTATAGTGTTTCGGAAAGGCGGATATTTAGCTAAGAATGAAGTTTGGTGGTATGGTAATTCTGAGGTTAAAGTAACCAATTCGTACAAATATTTAGGAATGTTTTTTACAACAAAATTAAGTTGGAATTTAGGTTGGTGTGAAACAAGCAGAAAAGGCAAAAACGGAGTGATAGAAATTTTGAAAACGTTGAAGAAATTAAATACTACTGATCCGCACATATTTTGGAAGCTATTTGATACCCAGATTGAACCGATTCTTACATATGGTGCTGAAATATGGGGACTTGAAGAAAATCTAAAAATAGAAAGAGTGCACACTTATGCAATCAAACGGTTTCTGAATATTCCGATTCATTCGTCCAATAAAATAGCTTACGGTGAAACAGGAAGGTAGCCTTTGTACATCAGATGTATTGTAAAGTGTGTTAGATACTGGTGTAAAGTAATACGATTACCAGTAGCTAGAATGAGCAGGCAAGCCTATGACATGATGCTGCAACAATGTGAGTTAGGAAATGTTAACTGGGCCTCTAAGGTTAAGAAAGTGCTGACAGAGAATGGGTTTGGGATAGTGTGGTTGAGCCAGGCAGTCGGAAACGAAACCGTTTTTATGTCTGAATTCAAAGATAGACTAATTTCCTCGTATAAACAAAACTGGCACAGTCAACTAGAAGAACATGATAGATATTCCTGGTTCCTATCCTTCAAAAGTAACTTGGAGGCAGAAAAGTATTTACATCTAGTATCTAATCGGTGGCAAAGAGGCATCCTTGCAAGATTTAGAAATAGAGCACTGGGATTAAATGCTAATAAAAGATGGTATCTAAATGATAATGCTGTTGATGATTCGTGTCCATTATGTAATGATATTGCAATTAGAGAAGATGAGTTACATTTTTTGTTCACTTGTCCTGCTTATGAGAACATTAGAAAAAAATCAAGACTCTTTGATCATAACATAGTCAAGAGTCGAAACCTTAACAATATTTTGCAAACAAATGATGGAACATTGTTAAAGATGCTGGCAAAATATCTAACAGAAGCTGTAGACACGCGGAAGAAAATTATGAATGAATAAAAGTTCAAAACACTGAGGGGATATCAATTATATTTCATTTTTTATTGTTTAGAATACTTATTTGACCTTGAAGCTTGATGGTTCAAGTGAGTGGTTTTCATAATATCAAGCCAGATAAATCATCTGTACAGAGAATGTATGTGGATGGGGAGAAGGGGGGATAAGGATACAAATGCGTGCGTGCAAGTCGATGGAAGATAGGATGGATCAGTGTGCGTATGTGAAGGGAATGGTTGTGTGAGAATGATTTTTGTACTAGAACATATACAAGAAACGCAAATGAGTGATGGAAATGGAAATCATTTCTTAATTTTGCTTAGTTGTGTAGACACCTAATTTGCAGTTTTTCTTTTGTTTCTTTTCTCCTATGCATGAAAAAGACATTGTACCCCCTTGACAAAAAGGCTATAAGCCATTGTCAATAAAAGATGTCAGTGTCAGTGTCAGTGTCAGTGTCAGTCTCTCTCTCTCTCTCTCTCTCTCTCTCTCTCTCTCTCTCTCTCTCTTAGTTTGTCGTTTTTGATGTGCCAATTTTTTATATGCTTCTCCTCCTCCTCCTCTTCTTCTTCGTCTTCTTCTTCCTCCTCTTCTTCTTCTCTCTCTCTCCTTATTTTCTTCTTCTTCTTCTCTCTCCTTATGTCAGAGACTCCGTCTCTTTATTCTGTGTCTCCAAGTCCCCACCCACCTCTCTCTTTGTGTCGTTCTCCGTCCCTCCCTCTCTCCCACACTCTCTTCCTCTAGTTATATTGTGTATTCGCTTATCCTAAATTGCTATGTATTCATTGTTGTTCATGAGTTTATATGCAGTTCGATGCAATGATTTCTTCCACGTATTTATTGTTTGAGGGCTGGATGAAAAAAAAGCCACTGACTGGTGCTTATTCTTTTCCCTCATTAAACAACATTTCGTTCGTTCTCTCCCTCTCTCCCTCCCTCTCTCTCTCTCTCTCTCTGCGTGAACGCACATGTTTGATCATGTGTGCAAGTCCTCCGTTAATTAACCATCGTATGATTTATGTCCGTCTGTCTATATGTCTGGCTTTTCCACTCTTGCACTTA
>CM065721.1:4316495-4318995 GCA_033310375.1 Conus canariensis | reverse complement strand
GAAAGGGGCAGCACATCCACGGCTGGCTCCACTCGCAGCTGCTGGTGCCCAGCCCAAAGATGGCTGGGTGGCTGCTGACGCTAGCAGGATCGCTGGCCATGGCTGCCGACGTCTGGCACCGTCCGCCCTCTCTCCGGCAGAAGACAAGGTGTGCTGCTGCAGAGTTGTTGCAATATTGTCAAGTGATGGATACTAGCCACACGCATCAAAGCCACACGCTAAGAATGCCGAGAAGCACAGTTCACGTCCGCACAGCTCCACGACATTGTGGAATGTCTCTTCGTTACATGATCATGGCCTTTTTCTTTGGGCACGGCGTGAAGAACATCCGTCATTCAACTGAAAGCTTACAGGTTGAAAATCGTTGCTGTAAACTGCTTTCTTCCAAAAAAAAAAATGCCCGAACAGTATGGGCAACTCCGACAACAGCGGTGACTTCTCATGGAAATCTGTGGGCGGTATGGTCACAGTGTATTTCAGTTTCTGGAATCTTGGTCATTTAAGACCCGACGGGGTCCTCGCTGCATTCAGAATCAAAACCATCGTCTGTGTTTTATGAAAGCAAAAGTAAAAGAAAATACAGAATAATTTCATGAAAGAAAAGCAATTTTTTTTTCTGTAACATTGTATAAACACGATGATAAGCCCCCTTCTCCGCCCCCCCCACCTCCCCCCCCCCCTTCGGAACAACATCCCGAAATGGACACAGTCCCTGCACGCTCAAACCACTTCTACCAGAAGCTGTAACTGCCTGTTGAACGGGACACCGCTAGTTGTGGTCGTCAGTAACGGTTACAGGGATAACAAAGAGTCCAACTCCAGTGTCTTTGGAAGATGAGGACCTCCATATAACATTGTGACACTGGAATATGATGACCCCCCCCCCTCCCCCCCAATCAAAAATGACATCGCAACACTATGACCCTCGAAATAACCTCAGAACATTGGAACATGGTGCACGATCTGCTCTCTCTCTCTCTCTCTCTCTCTCTCTCTCCTCACACACACACACAGACACACACACGCATACGCGCGTACCAAACACACTTGCACATATACACAAACTTACATGTTTCTTTTGCGTGTTTTAAGTGTTTTCAAACGATCTACATTTGACTGTTGATTGCAGGTACACACAATTTTGACGCACGGTAAAATTTCTCATAAGTATGTGGATGCTGCGGCTATGTTTTACGGTTTTTCATTGTAAGAATATGTCGCTTACGCCAAAATTTGTTCCAGATTCACTTGGTGACCACATTTTAGGTCACCCTTCACGTTACAAGTGACACCGATGAAACACGGATGTGCGACCACATTTGATATGGACATTTCTGCATGTTCTGTTTACATTGCACAATTTCTCTCACTCGCAATCGGTGAATTCTGACCGGTGATAATCGTTACCAGCACCACGTACATATTTGCAACAAACATAGTAGGTGTAACAGAGTCATCGTGTCATGAACTATTACGCAGGAGAGAACATTTCATTGAGTGTTCGGCCACGTCAATACTTACTGCTAAAATGTACGCAGACTGAAACTTCACTTGAAATTCTTACGTTGTCGTAACAATGTCAGTTTATGTATAGTTTGCGTATTGCTAATGTATTTTACTATTTAACAAAAACATTTGGACCTGTAGTAGCAGTACACATGCAGTCTGGAAGCTCAGGGGCAACATTTCAAGTAAGCGACAAAATCTCACGTGAAGTACGGTCACAGCATCTAAATTCCACCAGCGTCAGTAGTTCCTGCAACACCTACATAAGCCGGTGTCAAGGCAATGTGTATCCTATTCATGCTTAAAAAAAAAATTTTTATAAGAAAGTCCATTCAGATTCAATTGTAAACATCCTGTGTCTTGCCTACACATAAATCTCCAATGACAGACGAACCAAGTCCGTTGTGAATAAATTCTTTTCAACGAGTTCACTGTCCATAAATATAGCCTATCCAATATGCAAGACTCATTGAAAAGTGCGCACAACTCTTGAATGTCCTGAGGCAAGTCTTACAAAAATTACTAGATCAGTCCTCCCTTAGGTTCTGTTCTATGCCTTTGCAGTCTGTTGAACTCCGTTTTAAAGCATCTTTCTTAAACAATAAACAAGTAGGGTAACTCTTGCTCTCATAAGAAAACCTAACACAGAGTAACTTTTGTTCAAGACTGGCACAGCCTTTTAATAAAGTCAGACAAATACAAAGACGAACAATCTAATAGTGGGGAAAAACAAGCGTAGACCAACAACCCCGTTCTCCCCCCACTATCAGATTGTTCGTCTTTGTATTTGTCTGACTTTATTCAAGTTTAAAAGGCTGTGCCAGTCTTGAACAAAAGTTACTCTGTGTTAGGTTTTCTTATGGGAGCAAGAGTTACCCTACTTGTTTATTGTTTACTGTTCCCTGCCTCATTTCATTTTCAGTTTCGCATCTTTCTTAGCATTCACGCTGTCTCTTGGACGTTTCAGTCTTTTTTTTTTTTCATCCTTCTATCC
>CM065721.1:4301495-4306495 GCA_033310375.1 Conus canariensis | reverse complement strand
GCGGTGCCGTTTAGCGCTGTATAGTGTTCTGCAGTGCGGACTAGTCATGTGTAGTGTTGTGCGGTGCCGTTTTGCGCTGTATAGTGTTCTGCAGTGCGGACTAGTCATGTGTAGTGTTGTGCGGTGCCGTTTTGCGCTGTATAGTGTTCTGCAGTGCGGACTAGTCATGTGTAGTGTTGTGCGGTGCCGTTTGCGCTGTATAGTGTTCTGCAGTGCGGACTAGTCATGTGTAGTGTTGTGCGGTGCCGTTTAGCGCTGTATAGTGTTCTGCAGTGCGGACTAGTCATGTGTAGTGTTGTGCGGTGCCGTTTAGCGCTGTATAGTGTTCTGCAGTGCGGACTAGTCATGTGTAGTGTTGTGCGGTGCCGTTTAGCGCTGTATAGTGTTCTGCAGTGCGGACTAGTCATGTGTAGTGTTGTGCGGTGCCGTTTAGCGCTGTATAGTGTTCTGCAGTGCGGACTAGTCATGTGTAGTGTTGTGCGGTGCCGTTTAGCGCTGTATAGTGTTCTGCAGTGCGGACTAGTCATGTGTAGTGTTGTGCGGTGCCGTTTAGCGCTGTATAGTGTTCTGCAGTGCGGACTAGTCATGTGTAGTGTTGTGCGGTGCCGTTTAGCGCTGTATAGTGTTCTGCAGTGCGGACTAGTCATGTGTAGTGTTGTGCGGTGCCGTTTAGCGCTGTATAGTGTTCTGCAGTGCGGACTAGTCATGTGTAGTGTTGTGCGGTGCCGTTTAGCGCTGTATAGTGTTCTGCAGTGCGGACTAGTCATGTGTAGTGTTGTGCGGTGCCGTTTAGCGCTGTATAGTGTTCTGCAGTGCGGACTAGTCATGTGTAGTGTTGTGCGGTGCCGTTTAGCGCTGTATAGTGTTCTGCAGTGCGGACTAGTCATGTGTAGTGTTGTGCGGTGCCGTTTAGCGCTGTATAGTGTTCTGCAGTGCGGACTAGTCATGTGTAGTGTTGTGCGGTGCCGTTTAGCGCTGTATAGTGTTCTGCAGTGCGGACTAGTCATGTGTAGTGTTGTGCGGTGCCGTTTAGCGCTGTATAGTGTTCTGCAGTGCGGACTAGTCATGTGTAGTGTTGTGCGGTGCCGTTTAGCGCTGTATAGTGTTCTGCAGTGCGGACTAGTCATGTGTAGTGTTGTGCGGTGCCGTTTAGCGCTGTATAGTGTTCTGCAGTGCGGACTAGTCATGTGTAGTGTTGTGCGGTGCCGTTTAGCGCTGTATAGTGTTCTGCAGTGCGGACTAGTCATGTGTAGTGTTGTGCGGTGCCGTTTAGCGCTGTATAGTGTTCTGCAGTGCGGACTAGTCATGTGTAGTGTTGTGCGGTGCCGTTTAGCGCTGTATAGTGTTCTGCAGTGCAGACTAGTCATGTGTAGTGTTGTGCGGTGCAGTTCAGTGCTGTATAGTGTTCTGCAGTGCAGACTAGTCATGTGTAGTGTTGTGCGGTGCAGTTCAGTGCTGTATAGTGTTCTGCAGTGCAGACTAGTCATGTGTAGTGTTGTGCGGTGCAGTTCAGTGCTGTATAGTGTTCTGCAGTGCAGACTAGTCATGTGTAGTGTTGTGCGGTGCAGTTTAGTGCTGTATAGTGTTCTGCAGCGCAGACTAGTCATGTGTAGTGTTGTGCGGTGCAGTTTAGTGCTGTATAGTGTTCTGCAGCGCAGACTAGTCATGTGTAGTGTTGGCGGTGCAGTTCAGTGCTGTATAGTGTTCTGCAGTGCAGACTAGTCATGTGTAGTGTTGGGCGGTGCAGTTTAGTGCTGTATAGTGTTCTGCAGCGCAGACTAGTCATGTGTAGTGTTGGGCGGTGCAGTTTAGTGCTGTATAGTGTTCTGCAGCGCAGACTAGTCATGTGTAGTGTTGGCGGTGCAGTTTAGTGCTGTATAGTGTTCTGCAGCGCAGACTAGTCATGTGTAGTGTTGTGCGGTGCAGTTTAGTGCTGTATAGCGTTCTGCAGTGCAGGTTAGTCATGTGTAGTGTTGTGCGGTGCAGTTTAGTGCCGTATAGCGTTCTGCAGTGCAGATTAGTCATGTGTAGTGTTGTGCAGTGTAATTTAGTGCCGTACAGTGTTCTGCAGTGCAGATTAGTCATGTGTAGTGTTGTGCGATGTAATTTAGTGCCGTACAGTGTTCTGCAGTGCAGATTAGTCATGTGTAGTGTTGTGCGATGTAATTTAGTGCTATGTAGTGTTTTGCAGTGCAGTTCAGTCATGTGTAATGTTGTGCAGTGTAATTTAGCACTGTGTTGTCTGTGCAGTGTAGTTTGGGGCTGTGTAGGGTTGTGCAGTGTAGTTTGGGGCTGTGTTGTCTTGCAGTGTAGTTTGGGGCTGTGTTGTCTGTGCAGTGTAGTTTGGGGCTGTGTTGTCTGTGCAGTGTACTTTGGGCCTGTGTGGGGTTGTGCAGCGCAGTTTAGTTGTGTGTAGAGCCGTGCAGTGTGTAGCGGCACAGTGCTGCAAAATGCTGTGCAGTGTAGTTTAGTGCTGTGAGGGTGTTGTGCAGTGCGGAATACTTCAGTGTGTGCGGTGCATTGTAGCTCAGTGCAGTGTAGTGTATTGTACAGTGTAGTATAGTGTAGCTCAGTGCAGTGTAGTGTATTGTACAGTGTAGTATAGTGTTGCGCAGTGCAGTGGTGTGTTGTGTAGCTCTGTGCCGTGTAGTGTAGTGCAGTTTATCGTAGTGTAGCTCTGTGCCGTGTAGTGTAGTGCAGTGTATTGCAGTGCAGCTCTGTGCCGTGTAGTGTAGTGCAGCGCAGTGGAGAGCGCTGCTGTGTAAGGCTTGTTGTGTGTAGCGCAGTGGAGTGGAATGCAGTGTAGTTTAGTGCACTGCAGTTGAGTGCAGTGTTCTGAAGTGTAGTGTGGTGTAGTGTAATGTACTGTAGTGCTAATGATTGTAGTACATGTTGAAGAGTGACAGGGGTTTGCGTGCAGTGTACAGCAGAGTCATGTTAAGTACTGCAGCATAGTCCAGTGTAGCCTGGTTTGGGGGTTTATGCAGTGTAATATAAGAGTAATGCAATGTAATGTGTGTGTGTGTGTGTGTGTGTGTGTGTGTGTGTGTGTGTGTGTGTGTGTGTGTGTGTGTGCACGTGTGTGTGTATGCGTGTGTTGTGTTGTATTGTGTGTGTGTGTGTGTGTGAGTGTGAGTGCGCGCGCAGAGTGGTAGTGTACAGCAGCATAATGTCGTGTTGTGCAAGGAAGTGTGGTATAGTGTGGTGCCATGTAGCAGGGTCTCTTGGAATGACACGTGCCTTGTCATACAATGTAGCGTTACACACTGTAGCGAGAATGTATACAAACATACACATTTAGAGGGGAGGGGCGGAGGGGAACATAGAAAAACGGAGGGAAAAAAAAAACCAAATGCATTTCAGATGTAATGACACCTTTTGTCTCCAATAACACGCGTGATGCCAGGTAACTTGGAGTTAACAGGAAACACATCAATCAAATACTGAATTTCCTAGATGAGATCTTTCACACGCAGAGCAGAAAAAAAAAACAACCTTAACTCTTTCAAACGGCGGGATTTGACCTTCTAACTGATGATGGCCTTGGAATGTTTTCATTGATTGGCAGTTTTACAGACCGCTTGCTTACTTTTCCCTTTGTGTCATCTCATTAACCAGTACCAGGTCGTCCATCCGTTGATAATGCTACCTTAGTGCTCTGTCTGTGAAGAGAGAGAGAGAGAGAGAGAGAGAGAGAGAGAGAGAGAGAGAGAGAGAGAGAGATTGAGTGAGTGAGTGAGTGAGATGGTGAGGTAGAGAGGAACACTGCCAGAGAGAGAGAGAGAGAGAGAGTCAAAGTCAAAAATGTTTTAATGTCAGGCCTCCGGCCCATAACATGGGAGCAATAACACAACAAGAATCATTTAGATTGAATAAACTGCATCCTTAAGTTTAACGCTTTGTAAACAAAATTAGATAACCGTAAAACAATACCTTCGTTTTCACTTGACATAAGTAGGTAGAATTTAAACATACATGGCTTATGGAAATATTTGGGCTGAATAAATACGTTTCTTATTTCATCGTACAGTGGACATACAAGAACAAAATGTAATTCAGTTTCTGGTGTGTTTCTGCAGAACGGACACAATTTATCATTAGCACAGTTCTCTATATACTGTAAAAAATGTGACTTCAGAGGAGACATTCCATCCGAAATCTTGCAAATGTTCTTCGAATTTGTACGTTCTTAACAAGATACATATAAGGACTGAGAATCAATGTGCTCTTGAATTGCGAATAAACACTGTAAAATTCATGAGACTGCAAGGAAGCACGCCAATTCTGTTTATAAAAATCTATCAATCTCTGTTTGAATTCTCTCATAAACAAATTAATGCTTCCAACACACTGTGCCTCCCAAACGACACCAAAACCAAATTCATATAAAACATTACGAATTTTGCAGGCCCAAGTGGTATAGTTTTGCCTCTGCAGGGACAAAAGCATTTTATACGCCTTTTTTGGATACCTATCATCATTCATATATACCACCCGCAGCCAAAATTTAACACACCTAGAATATGTGTTGACAAAAATGGGAAACCTTCCAATTTCTCCATAAACTAAATGTCTTGGAGACTTTGGATGAACACCCATAAACCTTTTCAAAGCAGACAGATGCACTCTTTCAATGCATTCTTGGTCCTGTGACAGTCTCCAAATTTCTGAGCCGTACGTCAAAATTGGCTGAATCTGGCAATCAAACATTTTCAAAAATATGTTTGGAGAATGTTCTCCAATGGACCATAGAAGTTTCATAATAACACAAATACCCTTTTTAGCGCGATCTGCGAGATCTCGTAATGTAGGCTGAAAAGATAGCTTTGTTGTTAGATATATTCCTAGATATTTGTACATGCTCACAATTTTTAACTTTTCTTCTCCAAAATACCATTCTTCATTCATGGAAAGATAGCCACCGTTTCTGTAAACAACTATATTAGATTTCTCCAGGTTAACTATCAGATCTAGGCGCTTAGACGTGTTGTAAAGTATAT
>CM065721.1:4281495-4296495 GCA_033310375.1 Conus canariensis | reverse complement strand
TACACATGCTCTATGCATACTTTTCGCATCCGTACAGACGATCCACAACCATATTCGCGCGCGCGCGCGATCACACACACACACACACACACACACACACACACACACACACACACACACACACACACACTCACACACACACACACACACACACACACACACACACACACACACACGCTGACCAGGACAATTGCCTAATCAGGCTTTTTCTCCTCATTCTCCTTTGCCACGCGATGGACATTTTTAGTTTTGCCAACAACCCCCCTCCTTCACCCCCTCCACCCCCACCCCCCAGTCCCATGCTAGTCTCCCCAGTTCGCCCCTCCCCACCCCCCACCCCCACCCCCAAATACAAACAAAACACCGTCGTAATGAGCAGCAAGTTTTATCAAAGCCTGTTTGTTCGTTCCATCTTCTCTGAAAAGCATCGGTTGTGTGGATGGGGGGGGGGGGGGGGGGGTGAGAAAGGGGGTGGTGCCGGGACAGGGGGGGGGGGGGGGAGTGGGTGTCAACGGAACAAGAGGAAAAGGAAGTGTCCTAGCCTAGCCCTTGTCACCTAGGTCGCTAGGATTGAGGTCGAAGCGGTCAACACCGCCAACACAACGGAATGGGACCACACATAGAAACTGGATGTAAACACTTACACAGCTGCTTATTTGCTTTTACCAGTACTCTGTCTGTCGGTCTGTCTGTCTGTCTGTCTGTCTGTCTGCCTGTCCGTTTCTCTCTGTCTCTGTCTGTCTGTCTGTCTGTCTGTCCGTTTCTCTCTGTCTCTGTCTGTCTGTCTGTCTCAGTCTCTCTCGTCTGATGGTAAACACTGCACACCTGCTTATTTGGTTTGCTCTCTGTCTGTCCGTCTGTCTGTCCGCCTATCTGTCTGTCTGTCTCTCCTTTGGTGGTAAACACTACGCACCTGGCTATCTGGTTTGCCAGAACTCCCTCTCTCTCTCTTTGTCTGCCTCTCTCTCTCTCCTCCTTTGATGACAAACATTACACACCTGATTACTTGGTTTGCTCTCTGTTTCTCTGTCTGTCTGTCTGTCTGTCTGTCTGTCTGTCTGTCTGTCTGTCTGTCTGTCTCTCTCTCTCTCTCTCTCTCTCTCTCTCTTCTCTCTCTTCTCCTTTGATGATAAACATTACACACCTGATTACTTGGTTTGCTCTCTGTTTCTCTGTCTGTCTGTCTGTCTGTCTGTCTGTCTGTCTGTCTGTCTCTCTCCTCTCTCTCTTCTCTCTCTCTCTCTCTCTTCTCCTTTGATGACAAACATTACACACCTGATTACTTGGTTTGCTCTCTGTTTCTCTGTCTGTCTGTATGTCTGTCTGTCTGTCTGTCTGTCTGTCTGTCTGTCTCTCTCTCTCTCTCTCTCTCTCTCTCTCTCTTCTCCTTTGATGATAAACATTACACACCTGATTACTTGGTTTGCTCTCTGTTTCTCTGTCTGTCTGTCTGTCTGTCTGTCTGTCTGTCTGTCTGTCTCTCTCTCTCTCTCTCTCTCTCTCTTCTCCTTTGATGATAAACATTACACACCTGATTACTTGGTTTGCTCTCTGTTTCTTTGTCTGTCTTTCTGTCTCCCTCCCTCCCTCCCTCTCTCTCTCTCTCTCTCTCTCTCTCTCTCTCTCTTCTTTGATGGTCAACACTACATACCTGCTTGCATGGTTCTCTCACAGCCTCCCCCCCCTCTCTCTCTCTCCCTAGTGGTTTCAGTGGGGCAGTGAAGGGGTGCAGTGTGTCAGGGCCATTAGTTTCCATCCACAGGCCCATTGGCGGCCAGCCCCGAGGAGAAGGATCGTCTGCATTGCTTTACCCTCCCCACGACCACATTCCCCTACACTCCCCTCGCCCACATTCCTCTACACTCCCCACGCCCACATTCCCCTACCCTCCCTACCCCCACATTCCCCTACACTCCCCTCGCCCACATTCCTCTACACTCCCCACGCCCACATTCCCTACCCTCCCCACGCCCACATTCCCCTACACTCCCCTCGCCCACATTCCTCTACACTCCCCACGCCCACATTCCTCTACCCTCCCCGCGCCCACATTCCCCTACACTCCCCTCGCCCACATTCCTCTACACTCCCCACGCCCACATTCCTCTACCCTCCCCACGCCCACATTCCCCTACCCTCCCCACGCCCACATTCCCCTACCCTCCTCCCCACGCCCACATTCCCCATACCCTCCCCACGCCCTCATTCCTCTACACTCCCCACGCCCACATTCCCCTACCCTCCTCCCCACGCCCACATTCCCCTACCCTCCTCCCCACGCCCACATTCCTCTACACTCCCCACGCCCACATTCCCCTCCCCTCCTCCCCACGCCCACATTCCTCTACACTCCCCACGCCCACATTCCCCTACCCTCCTCCCCACGCCCACATTCCTCTACACTCCCCACGCCCACATTCCACTACCCTCCTCCCCACGCCCACATTCCTCTACACTCCCCACGCCCACATTCCACTACCCTCCTCACTCCCACATTTCCCTCCCCCCCCCTCTGAATTTATGAAGACATTATCGAGTGTAGAACAACGTTACTCTCTGAACAAAAGAAGGCTTTCTATGGTGTAGAACCAACGATGACATTCTATGGTGTAGAACAACGCTATTTTCATTAAGACATAGAAACATCCTTTGGTTCAGAACAACGCAGTTCCCATTCCTGCACATTCGGAGACATGAAGAACGCTTCATCATCCTTCAGCCTGTGTTCAGACAGGGATCCAGGAACCTCAACGTGCCATCCCCTGTAGGTGTGTGGACTCAGCTAACGAACGACCTTGTGACACAGGGGCAAATTCCAGTCCGCAGTTTCCCAGATATCTTGCAGAGAGACAGACCCTCTGCAGGGTGTGAAGGGTGAAGGGGTCACAGTGAGCAGAGTGAACTGGATGGTGAGTGAAAGGAGGTCATTAAGAGCAGACTTAATTGTAGTAAATCAAAGGAAGTCACTAGGAGCATTGGTAACTGTAGGTAATCAAAGGAGGTCACTAGGAGCATTGTTAACTGTAGGTCAGCAACGGAGGTCACCAGGAGCATTGTTAACTGTAGGTCAGCAACGGAGGTCACCAGGAGCATTGTTAACTGTAGGTCAGCAACGGAGGTCACTAGGAGCATTGTTAACTGTAGGTCAGCAACGGAGGTCACTAGGAGCATTGTTAACTGTAGGTCAGCAACGGAGGTCACCAGGATCATTGTTAACTGTAGGTCAGCAACGGAGGTCACCAGGATCATTGTTAACTGTAGGTCAGCAACGGAGGTCACCAGGATCATTGTTAACTGTAGGTCAGCAACGGAGGTCACCAGGAGCATTGTTAACTGTAGGTCAGCAACGGAGGTCACCAGGAGCATTGTTAACTGTAGGTCAGCAACGGAGGTCACCAGGAGCATTGTTAACTGTAGGTCAGCAACGGAGGTCACTAGGAGCATTGTTAACTGTAGGTCAGCAACGGAGGTCACTAGGTGCATTGTTAACTGTAGCATTGTTAACTGTAGGTCAGCAACGGAGGTCACTAGGTGCATTGTTAACTGTAGCATTGTTAACTGTAGGTCATCAACGGAGGTCACTAGGAGCATTGTTAACTGTAGGTCAGCAACGGAGGTCACTAGGTGCATTGTTAACTGTAGCATTGTTAACTGTAGGTCAGCAACGGAGGTCACTAGGAGCATTGTTAACTGTAGGTAAGCAACGGAGGTCACTAGGAGCATTGTTAACTGTAGGTAAGCAAAGGTCACTAGAGTAAACTGGGCAGGTGAGTGAAGGGAGTCACAATAAACAGAGTGAACTGAGTGAGTGAGTGAAGGGAGTCACAATAAACAGAGTGAACTGAGTGAGTGAGTGAGTGAAGGGAGTCACAATAAACAGAGTGAACTGAGTGAGTGAGTGAAGGGAGTCACAATAAACAGAGTGAACTGAGTGAGTGAGTGAAGGGGGTCACAATAAACAGAGTGAACTGAGTGAGTGAGTGAAGGGAGTCACAATAAACAGAGTGAACTGAGTGAGTGAGTGAAGGGGGTCACAATAACCACAGTGAACTGAGTGAGTGAGTGAGTGAGTGAAGGGGGGCACAATAAACAGAGTGAACTGAGTGAGTGAGTGAAGGAGGTTACAATAAGCAGAGTGAGCTGAGTGAGTGAGTGAGTGAAGGGGGTCACAATAAACAGAGTGAACTGAGTGAGTGAGTGAAGGGGTCACAATAAACAGAGTGAGTGAGTGAGTGATTGAAGGGGGTCACAATAAACTTAGCGAACTGAGTGAGTGAGTGAAGGGAGTCACAATAAACAGAGTGAACTGAGTGAGTGAGTGAAGGGGGTCACAATAAACAGAGTGAGTGAGTGAGTGATTGAAGGGGGTCACAATAAACAGAGTGAACTGAGTGAGTGAGTGAAGGGGGTCACAAAAAACAGAGTGAACTGAGTGAGTGAGTGAAGGAGGTCACAATAAACAGAGTGAACTGAGTGAGTGAGTGAAAGGGGTCACAATAAACAGAGTGAACTGAATGAGTGAGTGAAGGGGGTCACAATAAACAGAGTGAACTGAGTGAGTGAGTGAAGGGGATCACAATAAACAGAGTGAACTGAATGAGTGAGTGAAGGGGGTCACAATAAACAGAGTGTCTGAGAGAGTGAGTGAAGGGGGTCACAATAAACAGTGTCTGAGAGAGTGAGTGAGTGAGTGAAGGGCGTCACAATAAACAGAGTGAACTGAGTGAGTGAGTGAAAGGGGTCACAATAAACAGAGTGAACTGAGTGAGTGAGTGAAGGGGGTCACAATAAACAGAGTGAACTGAGTGAGTGAGTGAATGGGGTCACAATAAACAGAGTGAACTGAGTGAGTGAGTGAAGGGGGTCACAATAAACAGAGTGTCTGAGAGAGTGAGTGAAGGGGGTCACAATAAACAGAGTGAACTGAATGAGTGAGTGAAGGGGGTCACAATAAACAGAGTGAACTGAATGAGTGAGTGAAGGGGGTCACAATAAACAGAGTGTCTGAGTGAGTGAGTGAAGGGGGTCACAATAAACAGAGTGAACTGAGTGAGTGAGTGAAGGGGGTCACAATAAACAGAGTGAACTGAGTGAGTGAGTGAAGGGGGTCACAATAAACAGAGTGAACTGAGTGAGTGAGTGAAGGGGGTCACAATAAACAGAGTGAACTGAATGAGTGAGTGAAGGGGGTCACAATAAACAGAGTGAACTGAATGAGTGAGTGAAAGGGGTCACAATAAACAGAGTGAACTGAATGAGTGAGTGAAGGGGGTCACAATAAACAGAGTGAACTGAATGAGTGAGTGAAGGGGGTCACAATAAACAGAGTGAACTGAATGAGTGAGTGAAAGGGGTCACAATAAACAGAGTGAACTGAATGAGTGAGTGAAGGGGGTCACAATAAACAGAGTGAACTGAATGAGTGAGTGAAGGGGGTCACAATAAACAGAGTGTCTGAGAGAGTGAGTGAAGGGGGTCACAATAAACAGAGTGTCTGAGAGAGTGAGTGAGTGAGTGAAGGGCGTCACAATAAACAGAGTGTCTGAGAGAGTGAGTGAGTGAAGGGGGTCACAATAAACAGAGTGAACTGAGTGAGTGAGTGAAGGGGGTCACAATAAACAGAGTGTCTGAGAGAGTGAGTGAGTGAAGGGGGTAACAATAAACAGAGTGTCTGAGAGGGTGAGTGAGTGAAGGGGGTAACAATAAACAGAGTGTCTGAGAGAGTGAGTGAGTGAAGGGGGTCACAATAAACAGAGTGTCTGAGAGAGTGAGTGAGTGAAGGGGGTCACAACAGACAGAGTGTCTGAGAGAGTGAGTGAGTGAAGGGGGTAACAATAAACAGAGTGTCTGAGAGGGTGAGTGAGTGAAGGGGGTAACAATAAACAGAGTGTCTGAGAGGGTGAGTGAGTGAAGGGCGTCACAATAAACAGAGTGTCTGAGAGAGTGAGTGAGTGAAGGGGGTCACAACAGACAGAGTGTCTGAGAGAGTGAGTGAGTGAAGGGGGTCACAATAAACAGAGTGTCTGAGAGGGTGAGTGAGTGAAGGGCGTCACAATAAACAGAGTGTCTGAGAGAGTGAGTGAGTGAAGGGGGTCACAATAAACAGAGTGAACTGAGTGAGTGAGTGAAGGGGGTCACAATAAACAGAGTGTCTGAGAGAGTGAGTGAGTGAAGGGGGTCACAACAGACAGAGTGTCTGAGAGAGTGAGTGAGTGAAGGGGGTAACAATAAACAGAGTGTCTGAGAGAGTGAGTGAGTGAAGGGGGTAACAATAAACAGAGTGTCTGAGAGGGTGAGTGAGTGAAGGGGGTAACAATAAACAGAGTGTCTGAGAGGGTGAGTGAGTGAAGGGGGTAACAATAAACAGAGTGTCTGAGAGAGTGAGTGAGTGAAGGGGGTAACAATAAACAGAGTGTCTGAGAGGGTGAGTGAGTGAAGGGGGTAACAATAAACAGAGTGTCTGAGAGAGTGAGTGAGTGAAGGGGGTCACAATAAACAGAGTGTCTGAGAGAGTGAGTGAGTGAAGGGGGTCACAATAAACAGAGTGAGTGAGTGAGTGAGTGAAGGGGTCACAATAAACAGAGTGAGTGAGTGGGTGAAGGGGGTCACAACAGACAGAGTGTCTGAGAGAGTGAGAGAGTGAAGGGGGTCACAACAGACAGAGTGTCTGAGAGAGTGAGTGAGTGAAGGGGGTCACAATAAACAGAGTGAGTGAGTGAGTGAAGGGGTCACAATAAACAGAGTGAACTGAGTGAGTGAGTGAAGGGGTAACAGTAAACAGAGTAAACTGTCTGTGCGAGTAAAAGTGTCACAACAAACAGAGTAAACTGTCTGTATAACTGAAGGGGGTAACAACGAGCGTCGGTGGAACAATGTTAGCGTGACAGTAAATCCACCAGGCCGACGGAATGGTTAGTGAAGCGTGAGCAGAAACATCAATCGTGATTTATGTACCTACACTGACCACACAAATTGCTTTCTTTGTAGCAGCCGCCTTGATCATCTCGCATTACTTCGTTGTGCTACGTCAACATCCTTTCAGTGGACCATGTCGTAAAAGTTACTGTCTTTCACACCTGGTTTGATCGTAATTAAGGTCTGAAGGAATGAAGAATTGGAGTTCACGACGAGTTTGTTCCATTCTCTGTTACAGACCTGCTTAATGTGAGGGTAACGGTGCAAGTGTGTGCATGTTCTTGACCATTTCATCCAACATAGCCAGTGTCCAAACCGAATCAGCATCATTCTAGAAAATGGGATACAGTTCGGGACGCATGGGATGGTCAAGGTTTGGGAGGTAAAAAAGCAGAGATGTCGGAAGATGAGAATACCTATCGGTTTAAAGCTAGTCCTGTAGATGGTCAAGATTTGGGAGGTCAAAAGGCAGAGATGTCAGAAGATGAGAATACCTATTTGTTTAAAGCTAGTCCTGTGGATGGTCAAGGTTGGGGAGGCAAAAAGGCAGAGATGTCAGAAGACGGGAATACCTATTTGTTTAAAGCTAGTCCAGTCACAGCTTCAGCACCGACAGTCCACGGTGAGCACATATTATCAGGTTGTCGTGATGCAACCCGTCAGAGGAGATACTGCGTTGCCTCTAGTCACATCGTGGTGTGCAATGGTGCCTGTTGGATCAGACAACTCGCATGTACTCAGCTTCCCGACTGCTGAGAAGAACTGCTAAGTCAGGGATCCAGTGTGACTGAAGAGGAGCAGCTTCGTCCATCCAGCCATAGTCCCGCATGAACTCGCCGATACCAACGACTACTCCACGAAGTCACCGTGGAAGTGGATTCGGAGAGGAAAGCAGTTTGTGCTGCCACGGGAGCAGGGTATGCAGGATGTATACCTTTTTCTTTCATGACGATCAGTAAATTGGATGACAAGGATGGTGATGTTCTCGTAGGAGACTGCATGGCAGGACGGTTCTCTGTAATTCCCCTTCATAGTATATCCTCGGCGTCGACCAGGCTTGAGAGATATAACACTCGCAGTGTTGGTCAGGAAATTGGAGCAAGACTGCCAGAGACTCATCCGTTAAAGCGATGAAACTGGACTGTGTGGTACCAGTCTTGTCATTTAAGCCCAGTATGCACCCACCTCTGGACTGGAACTGACCATGGCTGAAAAATCCCACAAATGCCTACGACAGGATTCGAACCCCTGACCTCCCAGCTCGCGGTCCGCCTGCTAACTAAGGGGGCTGGTGATGAGAATACTTCTTTGATAAGACAAAGATCACAAGAGATACCGGCCGCCGTGGCGAAGTGGTTAGCGTCGCGGACTCCCGGCTGGGAGGTCGTGGGTTCGAATCCCATCACAGTCATGTGGGTTTTTCTGTCCCGACCGGCTCCTACCCAGAGTTGAGTTTGCTGCGGACTCATTTGGGAAGACTGGGACCACACAGTCGAGTTTCATCCACTTAATGGATGCGTTTCTGAGAGTGTTGCTCAAATTTCCTGACCAACACTGCAGGTGCCTGTATCTCTCGGGCCTGGTTGACGCCGGGATATATTATGAAAGGAAGCGTAGAGTACAGCCCTGTCATGTAGTCTCAGACCGAAATGGAAATCCGCAGCATCATCTTAATCATCCTCATTCTCATCGATCAGCATAGAAAAAATTGTCTCAAATTCTGTGGCCCTTCATGCCCTGCTCTCATGGTGACCTCAATTTCGATGTCCTCTCCACGTCTGTGGTCTTGGTTTGGTTCCGTCGGGGTCATCGATATCGGCGAGTCCATGGGGGCTGTCGTTGGACGGACGTGGTGGCGCCCTCCGGAGGGAGAGCTCACTCACGCCGGCTCCGCGACTAAGCAATTATTGTCGTCAGTAGGGGGCTTAGTAGGTGGTGTCCTGCGTATGTTAGATCAGAACAGGCGCCACTGAACACCACCGAAGTGACTCGGCAGCAGTGCAGTGTCTCCTCCGGTGGGTTGCCTCTTGACGACTTGACACTGACTGCTCCCTGTGGATTGCCGGTGCCGGGGCTGCGGCGGGGCCGACCGGGCTGTGGCTGTGGACGGGGTGTCGAAATGAGCGGCGTGGGTGCACTGCCTCTGAGGTGGCGCAGAGGCTGGGACAGCAACAAAAAAAAAAAAAAAAAAAAAAAAAAAAAAAAAAAAAATCACAAGAGATGAGAACATCCAGGGTTCTGTTTGTTTGATTTAAACATTTGTTTGTTTAAACAAAGGTAACTGAAGATGACAACACCCATCTGCTTCAGTTGGTACTCGCACTCGAAAACAAGTTGGTGGGTTTCCTGTGGAATTTAATTTTGTAAAGCGCTGCACACACACACGCACGCACGCACGCACGCGCACGCACGCACGCATACACGCGCGCACGCACCTACACTGGCAAGTGTATAATACTTCCTACCGTACACGTCACGCATCTCTCTCTCTCTCTCTCTCTCTCTCTCTCTCTCTCTCTCTCTCTCTCTAGCGGTTATCGTCCTGATGATGAGATGCGGTGTGAGAGGTGTTCCCCTGATTTGAAGTGACAAAGGGGAACGCATCAAACCCCTTCATCTCCTCCCTGGCTCCCTATCGCCTCCCTCCCCTGCTCCTTCACCCCCCAACCCCCACCGCCACCCCTTTTACCACATCATTTCTCCATCTTCTTCATCATCCCCCACTCCTGCAATCCTTTTTTTTTTTTTAATGAAGTCCGTCACCCTGCGCTTTCCCCACGCTCTCAGCCCTGATCTGTCCCCTTTTCTCCATCATGCTCTTTCCCCTTTTCCCTAACCGTTCATTCACAATTCCCCCAGTTTCCCCAGCTTCCCCCAGCTTCCCCCAGCTTTCACCAGTTTCCCCCAGCCAACTTCTCCCAGTTTCCCCCAGCTTTCACCAGTTTCCCCTAGCTTCCCCCAGCTTCTCCCAGCTTCCCCAGTTTCCCCCAGCTTCTCCCAGCCTCCCCCAGCTTCCCCCAGCTTCCCCAGTTTCCCCCAGCCTCCCCAGTTTCCCCAGCCTCCCCCAGTTTCCCCCAGCCTCCCCCAGCTTCTCCCAGCCTCCCCCAGTTTCCCCCAGCCTCCCCCAGTTTCCCCCAGCCTCCCCCAGTTTCCCCCAGCCTCCCCAGCTTTCCCAGCCTCCCCAGTTTCCCCCAGCCTCCCCATTCCCCCAGCTCTTCCCCAGCCTCCCCCAGCTTCAGTTTCCCAGCTCCCCCAGTTTCCCCCAGCCTCCCCCAGTTTCCCCCAGCCTCCCCCAGTTCCCCCAGCTCCCCAGTTCCCCCAGCCTCCCCCAGTTCCCCAGTTCCCCAGCTTCTCCCAGTCCACTCCCCCAGTTTCCCCCAGCCTCCCCCAGTTTCCCCCAGTCCATTCCCCCAGTTTCCCCAGCCTCCCCCAGCTTCTCCCAGCCTCCCCCAGTTTCCCCCAGCCTCCCCCAGTTTCCCCCAGCCTCCCCCAGTTTCCCCCAGCTTCCCATCCCCAGCTCCCGTTCCCCAGCCTCCCCCAGTTTCCCCCAGCCTCCCCCAGTTTCCCCCAGCCTCCCCAGTTCCCTCCAGCTTCCCCCCAGCTTCTCCCAGCCTCCCCCAGTTTCTCCCCAGCCTCCCCCAGCTTCCCCAGCTCCCCAGTTCCCCCAGCTTCCCCAGTTTCCCCAGCCTCCCCCAGTTTCCCCCAGCCTCCCCCAGTTTCCCCCAGCTTCCTCCCAGCTTCCCCCAGTTTCTCCCCAGCTTCTCCCAGCTTCTCCCCCAGCTTCCCCAGCTTCCCCCAGTTCCCCAGCCTCCCCCAGTTTCCCCCAGCCTCCCCCAGTTTCCCAGCCCCCCAGCTTCTCCCAGCCTCTCCCCAGCTTCCCCCAGCTTCTCCCAGCTTCCCCCAGCTTCCCCCAGCTTCCCCAGCCTCCCCCAGTTTCCCCCAGCTTTTCCCCCAGTTCCCCCCAGCTTCCCCAGTCTCCCTCCCCCAGCTTCCCCCAGCTTCTCCCACTCCCCAGCTTCCCCCAGCTTCCCCCAGCTTCCCAGCTCCCAGCTTCCCCCAGCTTCCCCAGCTTCTCCCCAGCTTCCCCAGCTCCCCAGCTTCCCAGCTCCCCAGCTTCCCCCATAGCTTCCCAGCTTCCCCGCAGCTTCCCCAGCTTCCCCAGCTTCCCCCAGCTTCTCCCAACTTCCCCCAGCTTCCCCCAGCTTCCCCCAGCTTCCCCCAGTTTCCCCCAGCTTCCCCCAGCCCCCCAGTCCCCAGCTCCCCCAGTTTCCCCCAGTTCCCCCAGCCTCCCCCAGTTTCCCCCAGCTTCCCCCAGTTTCCCCCAGCCTCCCCCAGTTTCCCCCAGCCTCCCCCAGCTTCCCCCAGTTTCCCCCAGCCTCCCCCAGTTTCCCCCAGCCTCCCCCAGTTTCCCCCAGCCTCCCCCAGTTTCCCCCAGCCTCCCCCAGTTTCCCCCAGCCTCCCCCAGTTTCCCCCAGCCTCCCCCAGTTTCCCCCAGTTTCCCCCAGCTTCTCCCAGCCTCCCCCAGTTTCCCCCAGCTTCTCCCAGTTTCCCCCAGCTTCCCCCAGCTTCTCCCAGCTTCCCCCAGCTTCCCCCAGTTTCCCCCAGCTTCCCCCAGTTTCCCCAGCTTCCCCCAGCTTCCCCCAGCTTCTCCCAGTTTCCAGCACTTCACTGTTTCCTCAGTTCCCTACTCCTCTCTTTCCTATCACGCAGCAACCCATACCTTTTCCCCACCCCACCCCCTCCTCCCACCCCTGCTCTCTGCTGATTGACCCAGTCAGTCCCCCCCCCCCATCCCCTACCCTGCTCTTTCTTTACTCCACCCTCCCCATACCAGTCCTTCCTCACTTCCCGTCAAGCCTTTTCCTAATTCCCCCCATCCCCAGACTTTTCTCCCCATGAGCCCATCCCTGCTCTTTCACAGGTTTCTACCTTGTTTTTTTTTTCTCATTTCCTCATCCCCATTGTTTCCTCATTTTCCCACCTTCTCTCTCTCTCTCTCTCTCTCTCTCTCTCTCTCTCTCTCCTCCTCTCATCTCTCTCTCTCTCTCTCTCTCTCTCTCTCTCGTCCCCCCCATTCTGACTTTCACATATTCCCCACCTTGCTTTTTCCTCAATCCCCATCCCAACGTTTTCGACACCCCACATTCTGCTTTCCCCCCATTTCCCTCCTCGCTCTTTTCCACTTCCAACCTTGCTCTTTTCACCACCTTGCTTTTTTTTTGTCCTTACGGTCTATTTTCCTGTTCCCACTCTTTTTCTCTCCCTCCCTGCCCCTAAAACCTACTCTTCAGCATTCCCTCTTCCCTGCTCTTTCCCCTTTCCCCAAGCCTACTCTTTCAGCATTCCCTCTTCCCTGCTCTTTCCCCTTTCCCCAAGCCTACTCTTTCAGCATTCCCTCTTCCTGCTCTTTCCCCTTTCCTCCAAGCCTACTCTTTCAGCATTCCCTCTTCCCTGCCTTCTCCCCAACCTACTCTTTCAGCATTCCCTCTTCCCTGCTCTTCCCCTTTCCCCCAAGCCTACTCTTTCAGCATTCCCTCTTCCCTGCTCTTTCCCCTTTCCCCAAGCCTACTCTTTCAGCATTTCCCCACTTCTGTCGCTTTTCATCCTCCCATCCCCACTCTTTCCCCCATCCTCCTCCTCCTTGTTCTTCCCCCTGTTCCCCTACCTCCACTTTTTCTTCCCCCCTACCCTCCCCCTGTTGTATCCCCCATTCCAATATTCTGTTCTCCCCCCCCCATCCCCACTCTTCCCCTGTCATTCAGCACCGTGCGCCTGGCTCATACCATACACTACTCTTTACTCAACTCTCACCCTGCTCTTTCCCCTTTCCTCAATTCTGCTCTTTCCTCATACCATACCCTACATTTTCCTAAAACCCCACCCTCTCTTTTTCCAGTTCTCATCACGCTCTGTCCTCAAATCGTACCCTACACTTTCCTCAACCTCATCCTGCTCTTTTCCAATTCCTCCATTCTGCTCTGTCCTCATATGATACGTTGCACTTTCCTCAACTCCCTACCCTGCTCTTTCTCTGGTTCTCATTCTGCTCTGTCCTCGTATCATACCCTACACTTTCCTCAACCCCACCCTGCTCTTTTCTAATTCCTCCATTCTGCTCTGTCCTCATATCATACGTTGCACTTTCCTCAACCCCCTACCCTGCTCTTTCTTTAGTTCTCATTCTGCTCTGTCCTCGTATCATACCCTACACTTTCCTCAACCCCCTACCCTGCTCTTTCTGTAGTTCTCGTCCTGCTCTGTCCTCATCCCACACCCTGCTCTTTCGATCATGATCCCTCACCTGATCCTGATGTGCTTCAGACCAAAGTGTTGAACACACTGAGGCACCACTACTAAGGCTGTGTGACTTTGACCTTTCGCTACGGCGGACCCGTTTTGGTTTTGTTTTTGTTTTTTGAATTGTTGGTTTGTTCATACGCTGGGTTTTCTTTTTTTTTTTTCTTCTGAGGCATCGTTTCTCAGAGGACAAGAGAGAGAGTGTGTGATCACCACGATGATTCCGCTTGGCCTGGGGTATCCAGTCATTTTCGGGGGGGGGGGGGGGGGGGATTGAGGGGTGAGGGGGTCATTCTGGGGTTCTTTTGAGGGTTCATAGTGGTGTTCATGGTGGGGGGGGGGGGAGGGGGGGGGGGCGGGAGTTTCGCAGTTACCATTGCCTCCCAGGTATTGCTCTCACGCTATCAGCTGAGCCATCCTCTGTCTCACCGCACTGGTCGTCTCCACCGTCTGCCATCCAGCTGCCTCACAGAGGTTCTTTCTACCGTCACTCGGAACACAACACACACACACACACACACACACACACACACACACACACACACACACACAACACACACATGCGTGCGCGCGTGCGCATTCGCGCAGAGAAAGAGAGAGAGGGGGGGGGGGAGGGATGGGGGGAAAAAGACAGACAGAAGACAGATAGAGACAGAGATAGAGAGAGAGACAGACAGACAGACTGAGAGAGCAAGAGGGAGAGGACCTCCCCCCCCCCCCCTACATTCCCATCCCACCCGAATCTCAATCAGGCAGTATTAAGCAGTCTGGGTCGCAGCCGACCTTGTATTGTGTCCGCGACAGCGCAACGGGGAAGAGCGATGATGAAGGGAGGCTCTGCAGACATCAGACTTCAGAAGATGTGTATGGTGTGACTGCTGGGTCAAAACATCACAATGACGACACGGGTCCAGCTGATAAACGATCACAATCTGCCTTTCCATGGGTGTTAAAAAACAGATGGATTATTCATCTGGTTACCTAACCTACTACTGTTCATATTGTAAAGGAGTCACCACGCCAAGTGTTCAAAACGAAAAAAATAAGCATCCATTTCAGTAGACGTCTTTTTACACACTGCAGTATCTTGTATTGTTTCCTCTGCATCGGAACAAATGACATACAACTGTTTTTTCACTATTCTCACATCAACATCAGTGCAGTTATCAGCAGAGGTGTCCAAAACACACGAAGTATAGTTTTCGCCAAGCGCTGTAGTTTTTTTTTTTTTTTTGCTGCTTGACACGAATAGTATACCATAGCAGACCAGAACACGGACATACAAGCAACACGTAGATCATCCGATCATTCCTCTTTCTTCTTCACTCCCCCCCCCTCCCCCTACTCCCTGCTCCTTCTCCCCTCCTCCCCCCCCCCAGGTCAGGTGTCCTTGCTTGCTTCCAGAACCCCCCCCCCTCCACCCCGTTCTGGTTCCATCTTCCCCCTATGGCATTCATTTGTGGTGGCCCTAAGAGCACTGTCTCTTCCCAGCCTGTTGCAGACTCAGTCAGTCTGGGCTGGATCGTATGAAGAATCCGGACATCAGCTGAACGGAAGACAGGCGGAAAAAAAAACCAAAGCCCGAACACACATACACGCACACGCACGCGCGCATACACACACACACACACACACACACACACACACACACACACACACACATACACACACACGCACGCACGCACGCACGCACGCACGCACACACACACATACTGAGAGACAGAGACAGAGAGAGAGAGAAAAAAGAGAGAGAGGAGAGACAGACAGACAGACAGAAGAGAGAGAGAG
>CM065721.1:4261495-4276495 GCA_033310375.1 Conus canariensis | reverse complement strand
CGTGTGTGTGGTGTGTGTGTGTGTGTGTGTGTGTGTGTGTGTGTAGTGTGTGTGTGTGTGTGTTGTGTACGTGTGTGTGTGTGTGTGTGTATGTGTGTGTGTGTGTGTGTGTGTGTGTGTGTCGATGTGTTGCCGCCGCGTGTGTGTGTTTGTGTGGCTTCGTGCTCGACTCTTGTGCTTAGTGCATGACTATTATTATGCCTCCTAAGGAATGGCATTAATTGTGTAGACTGCATCTCCTGAAGGTAGAATATGGACATGGGCAGAAACTCCCATAACAGAACACGTAGCAAAACAGACGCGAGGATGACTCAATACAAAACCCACTGTTTCAGCCTATACTTTGGGATGCACCTAGGGAGCAGGGACGGTGGTCAGATGGAATCGATACTCTGCGTGGTCAGCTCTCCTGTTTCATGACCCCAGCATTGTGGGTCACATCACTGCTGACCACAGCCAAGAAAGGCACAGAACGGCCTGCACCTGGATCTCCTGAATGACAGGATCTCCCACTAGCTGATTAAAACAATCATACACTGAACAATGACGTAGCGGTTGAGAACAAGCGCAAGCAAACGGTCACCTTTCTCATTGAGACAGTGGCTCAGCGGTAAAGATTTAACAGAGAGAGAGAGAGAAAGAAAGAAGGGAGAAGAGCGAGGGATAGAGGGAGTGGAGAGAGAGAGAGAGAGAGAGAGAGAGAGAGACAGAGAGAGAGAGAGAAGGGGAAGGAAAGAGCGAGGGATAAAGGGAGTGAGAGAGAGAAGGGGGAACAGCGAGGGATAGAGGGAGGGGTGTGTGTGTGTGTGTGTGTGTGTGTGTGAGTGTGTGTGTGGTGAGAGAGAGAGAGGAGAGAGAGAGAGACAGAGAGAGAGACAGAGAGACAGACGGACAGACAGAGGGTTTGAGGGCAACAGGAGGGGGCGGGGTTGGAGGGTGATCTGTGATGACAAAGTGAGTGTTTCAACATAAATCCTGCACTGGCAGTAAGTACACTGAGGGGAACCATCCAACTCAGTCCAAAAAGCAAAGCCTTCTGTTTCACCGGTACACAGTCATCTTTCGTTTCCTTGTGAGACTCTTCAGAGGGGCTCGTCTGTTACGTTAGTTCATTCTCGGGGTCACACTGAGAGAGATCATCTGTAATTCTGTGATGTTCTTAAACATTAGGGAGTCGGTCCATCCTTGATGTCAAACTGACAGGCTACCTGGAATTCTGTGGTATTCCCACCACCATGGGAAGTTGGTCCATCGTTTGCGTCAAAGTGAGATAAAACTTACTTACTTAGGCCCATAGCTCAAGGGTGAGCATAGGCCATCGACAACACTCCGCCATCGCACTCGGTTCTGGGCTGCTCGTTGAATGCCTGTCTAGTTGGTCTCCTGCCTCCTTAACTCTGCCTCAGTGTCTCGCCTCCAGCTGCTGCGAGGTCGGCCTCTCTTCCTTTTCCCCTGCGGGTTCCATGTCAGGGCTTGGCATGTGGCGCTGGATGCTGGCTTCCTGAGAGTGTGTCCAATCCAGCCCCGCTTCCTCCGCAGAATCTGATTGTCCATTGGTTCCTGTCCTGCTTGCTTCCATAGATCTTCATTGCTGATTTTTTCTGGCCATCTGATTTTGGAGATGCGCCTCAGACAGGTGTTGATGAAGGTCTGAATTTGTTGCTGTATTGCCTTGGTCATTCTCCAAGTCTCGCAGCCATAGAGCAGAACCGACTTTACGTTTGAACTGAAGATACTGAGACAAAGCACTTGTAGTTAAATGGTATTCTCACCACCAAGGGGACACAAATAACATCTACCGGCCTTCCACCACAGCATCCAGCGAGGAACAGAGCAGGGAAAGGAGAGGAATGGGCCATAAGAAAATACGCTGTACAACAATATCAGTACACAGAAACAGACAGAAGAGAAAAATCTTCGAACCTAAGCTTGAGAAACCAAAAAGGATGTATGGGAGGCCAAAACATGTCAACTATTTGAATGGCCATTTCTACTGGAATCATTGTAATCCATCCTGAAGACAGAACCATTGATATCGCCTGCTTCGAGGTCTTTCGTCCGCTGGATGAGGCACGGCTGATCGTGTCTGTGCTCCCTTGACACCAAACGGAGATACACCACAGTTTATGATTCTGTGGTAGTCTCACATCCAAGGGTTCAAAGATAGAATCCAACAGCACCCGAAAGCAGCCAGCGAGGGGCAGAAAAGTAAGCAGAGAGAGAGAGAGAGAGAGAGAGAGAGAGAGAGAGAGAGAGAGACAGAGACAGACAGAAGACAACAGACAGACAGGAACAGTGAGAGTGATGAGTAGAAAAGTATAGAGAGAGACAGAAGAGAGAGAGAGAGACAGACAGACAGAGAGAGAGACAGACAGAGAGAGAGACAGACAGACAGAGAGAGAGATGCAATGTACAGACTAAGGTTCACTTCCTGGACATATGGCCGAACTCTGACGCAGTACCCAGCGGAAGTCGTCGTAAGACATAGAATGACCCTAACAGAAGGAAACCGCAACAGCGGGACCGGCGTTGAGAATGACCAATGAACAATAAATGAACAAACAAATAAATAAATAACCAATTAATAGATAAATAAATAAAGGAATAAACAAAATAGACAATAATAAAAAATAAAAATCAATGAATAAAACCAAAGAAATGGAGGTAAAAAGCGACACATGACAAAAAGATCACTCCGAGCTATCTTTCCGAAAGGGAGCTCACTCGCTGACAAGACACGGCAGCGGTATTAACCACCGAGCAAACGCGTGAGGTCGGCCAGCATTGGGTTAATTCCTTCTGAAGTGCGACATTGCCAAGAGGGAGAACATGGAGAAACGAAAAGAAAGAAAACACAAATCAAAAAAAAAAAAAAAAAAAAAAAAAAAAAGCCGTTTCTGTTTTTGTCGGCCACCTGCATCTTATAAAGTAAAGTAGGGAGGGAAAGCGAAATGGAGTTTAAAACAAAAACAAAAAATGTAATTAAAACAAACCAACAAACGATCCTCAACACAATCGAAACAAAACAAAACAAAAAGAAACAAACAAAAACCAGCAAAACGTACGGGAAAGCAATAGAGGACCTCTCTCCTTGAGTGACGGGCTGGCAGGGGAAATTACGCGAGAAGAATTGAAGGAACAGATGGAAATAAAGGAATAGCAGACATGCAGCAATGGGAGGGAAGGGAAGAAGAAGACTAAGGAAGGGGACAGAGGCAGCAGCAGCAGCAGAAAGCACGGAGGAAATGGAAAAAGAAAGGAATAAGACAACACGAGGGATGAACTGAAGCAACGATAACAAAGAAGGAAGAAAAGACAGGAAACAAAGGAAAGCATCTTGTGAGGTCCCCTTCGTCCCTCAAGAATCCAACACACACACACACACACACACACACACACACACACACACACAACACACACACACACACAAGCACCATTCCACGTGCAA
This sequence comes from Conus canariensis, assembly GCA_033310375.1. Lineage (NCBI taxonomy): Eukaryota > Metazoa > Mollusca > Gastropoda > Neogastropoda > Conidae > Conus > Conus canariensis. The sequence continues at coordinate 4,273,047 of CM065721.1, read as the reverse complement.
ACACACACACACACACACACACACACACACACACACACACACACACACACACACACCCCATATGTGGGAGAGAGAGAGAGAGAGAGAGAGAGAGAGAGAGAGAGAGAGAGAGAGAGAGAGAGAGAGAGATGGCCAAAATGGTTCCATGTCATGGACGCGTATGGATGTATGTGTGTGTTGATTATAGTGGACCGAGTGGGGTCCGGTGTGGTTGGAACTATGAAGACATGGGTGAGATTGGTTTTTAACAACTGAGCAGCCTTGACCACAGTTCAGTCCTGCGATCAGTTTTCAGCTGGTCTCTCTGCTGTTGTGGGTGATTGTTGAGAAGACATACCGCAACGGGAAATAAAACACCATAGAACACAACACGACTGGGAAGGACAGAACAGCACGAACCACAACAGAACAAAACAGAGCAAGACCAAACATAAAAGAGCAGGCCAGGATAGGATATAACAGGACACAGAAAAAATAGAATAAAACAGTGCAGTGTATCACAGTATCATGTCATGTAACAGCGCTAACATCTCGAAACCCAAAGCCACACAACATGACACAAAACAACTAAAATACACAACACAGCACAACGCAACCTTTTCAAAAATATCTGCTGGTCTCCCTTTCCATCCCCCCTCCCACATATGACCTCTCTTTGGGGGAGAAAGAAAGGTGGGGTCGGGGGAGGCGGGGGGGGGGGGGATCAGCGATAGTTCCCAGTGATCAATAGCATTGTCTGCAGTAATTGGACCATATGCTCCGGGCAACACCAACTACTGATATGAGTACACCACCACCACCACCACCATCTCTCTCTCTCCCAGCCATCCTCCCTACCCCCCCAACCCCTCCCCCCACCCCCACCTCGCCCGGAATCCTCCAATAATGATGAGTCGGCCTCTGTGGCCTTGAGCAGGATCCATCCTTACATGACACCCTCGCCATGTGACCTTGCTTCATCCCCCCCGACATGATACATCGATGAGCAAACACATGGGGAGGGGCCGGCTCGTTTGTTCTTCCCTGAGCTTGATCCGTGCACAGAACCCTGAAGACATGGAGGAAGAGTCGGACATGGCGTCTAACATTCTCTCTCTCTGTGTATGTCACTCTGTCTGTCTCTCTCTCTGTATGTCTCTTTCTCTCTGTATGTCTCTCTCTCTCTGTATGTCTCTTCTCTCTGTATGTCTCTCTCTCTCTGTATGCTCTCTCTCTGACGTCTCTGTGTAGTCCTCTCTCTCTGTTGTCTCTCTCTTTGTATCTCTCTCTCTCTCTGTGTTTCTCTCCCTCTTCTCTCTCTTTGTCTCTCTCTCTCTCTGTCTTCTCTCTCTCTCTCTCTCTTTCTCTCTCTTATTCTCTCTCTCTATTTCTCTCTCTTCTCTCTCTCTCTCTCTCTCTCTCTCTCTCTCTCTCTGTTTCTCTCTCTATCTCTTCTCTCTGTATGTCTCTCTCTCTCTCTGTATGTCTCTCTATTTCTCTCTCTCTCTCTCTCTCTCTTTGTTTCTCTCTCTCTTCTCTGTATGTCTCTCTCTGTATGTCTCTCGCTCTCTATTTCTCTCTCTGTTTCTCTTTCTCTCTCTCTGTTTCTCTCTCTCTCTTCTCTCTCTTTGTCTCTCTCTCTGTGTCTTCTCCATCTCTCTCTATTTTTCTCTCTCTGTTTCTCTCTCTGTCTCTCTCTGTTTCTCTCTCTTTGTCTCTCTCTCTCTCTGTCTTCTCTCTTCTCTCTCTCTCTCTCTCTCTCTCTCTCTCTCTGCCCCCCCCCTCTCTCTCTCTCCTTTTTCTTTTTATCTGATGCGACAACCCTAAAATTGTGTTTGTTTTACCAGGAATGGGAAGAGGCGAGGGAGAAGGAAAGGGAGATAAGACAATGGACAAGGAAGTCCATAAATCTTTCTGCTGGCCGTTAGGAAGAGACCGCAGGCCTGTGCCTTTGGCAGAAAAACGGTTCTGTGATGTCGTTCCTTGTTTTTGCCATTTGGGGAACACACTGCCGTCTCTTTCGGACAGACGTTGTGTAATGCTGTCAAAAGGGCTTCCAAAATAGCAAGGCACTGTTCTGTTCATTTTTCCTTCCTTCCTTTTTTTTTTTTTTTGTTTTTGTCTGTTTATATTTGAAAGTAAGCTGCTTTGAAGATAAAGAAAAGACAATCAACTTTCACTTGACGTGGGGAAGCTTGGTGAGTTCTAAAACGAGCTTCGCCACAGGCAGGTGAAAGAGTTCGCAGAGAAGAGGAGAGATCTTGGAATGAAAGCGACACAGAGCTCTACTAGACTGTCGCACAATGCCACCAACCAGGCTGAAAAGCGGAAACTCAGCTTTCAGGATGGTGCTATGCTCTGGCTGACAGTTTTACTGGAACAGAGGCTCTGAAGGGTGTCACAGACAGCTTTACGTCCAGCTGTACAGACGTGCTTCATGCTTGGGACTCTGTCTCTGTTTGTCGTCTGTCTGTCTGTATCTGTCCTCTCTCACACACTTTCTCTCTCTCTCTCTCCTCTCTCTCTCTTTTTCTCTCTCTCTTCTTCTCTCTCTCTCCTTTTCTCTCTTTTCATCACTCTCTCCCTTTCTGTGCTGTGTCTGTGTCTGTGTCTGTCTCTGTCTGTCCCCTCTCTCTCTTTCTCTCTCCCTCTCTCCTCCTTTCTCTCTCTTCTCTCAGCTCTTCCCCCTTTCTTTCTTGTCTGTCTGTCTGTCTTCTGTCCTGTCTGTCTTCTTCTGTCTCTCCTCCTCTCTCTCTCTCTCTCTCTCTCTCTCTCTCTCTCTCTCAGCTTTAAATCCAGCTATACGGACATGTATCAGCTTGGACTCTCTTTCTCGTGTGTCTAACAATATAAGATTCTGATTTATGGGAATGGGAGGGGACATGGTTCGGCTTGGTCTCCAGCCTCACAGATACGCATAAGCTTTGTCTCCAGATGTACATGCATGTATTGGCAATATTCCAGCTGTATTGATTTGTACTAGCTTTATCTTCAGCCGTACAGACATGCAGCACCTTCGCCTTCAACTTCATACAATATAGACTCGTGTCAGCTTTTTTTTAATCTATCTGTAAATACATTGCCAGCTTCCTATCCATCTGCAAATACACGTTATCGGCTTTACGTCCATCTGTAAAGACATGTATCAACTTTAAGTCTATCTGCAAATATACATATCAACTTTATGTCCATCTGTTAATACACGGAAAGCTTTATATCTGTTTATAAATGTATCAACTTTATCTCCAGCTGTACATATATGCACTGGGCCGCAGCTCCAGCGCCCTCACCTTCGGCCTGAAGGGACGTATGGCAATGCGCACTGGGCCGCAGCTCCAGCGGCCCTCACCTTCGGCCTGAAGGGACGTGTGGCAATGCGCACTGGGCCGCAGCTCCAGCGCCCCTCACCTTCGGCCTGAAGGGACGTATGGCAATGCGCACTGGGCCGCAGCTCCAGCGCCCCTCACCTTCGGCCTGAAGGACGTGGGACAATGCGCACTGGGCCGCAGCTCCAGCGGCCCTCACCTTCGACCTGAAGGGACGTGTGGCAATGCGCACTGGGCCGCAGCTCCAGCGCCCCTCACCTTCGGCCTGAAGGGACGTGTGGCAATGCGCACTGGGCCGCAGCTCCAGCGGCCCTCACCTTCGGCCTGAAGGGACGTGTGGCAATGTGCACTGGGCCGCAGCTCCAGCGGCCCTCACCTTCAGCCTGAAGGGACGTGTGGCAATGCCACTGCAGAGCAGGAAGCTCCAGACAGCCAGCAGTTCCAGCCATCTTACCACCAACGGTCAGTGGGTCACATTCATTTCACCTATAGCACTGAAAGACGAACCGCCGACCAACAGTTGACAGGAACGAGTACAGAGTGTTAAGAGTGACTAGCAGCTCCCAGTGCCATCTCCCACCTGCCACCGTCGCCACTCGCCTGTCGCCCCAGGACTTGGAAAAGCAGAGAGGAGAGGTGGAGTCAATGAATCCTGGGCAAAGAAGTATATGGAGGCCGTGGGTTGCCCAAGCACCACGACCCCCTCTCGGTCCGAGCCAAGAGGGATGCAGGGCATAACATCTTGACTACGATTGGACTGCAGGAGCTGCCGGAATGATGATGGAGTTCACCACCAAACCGTCTTAGGGGCTCCACTCCGGAGTTTTCGTTAGGGGTTTACTCCCGAAGCCTTTGCCTTTCCCAAGGCAGCCTGCAAGGCAGCAGGACCCATTGACCCATGGTTGGGAGACTCATGGAGGGTGGGGTCGCCTGTCTACCCATGCAGGTCTGAAGACCTGCCCACTGCGCGAAGTGTTAAGAGTAAGTCACATAAAGACACCAGACTGAAAGATGATTCAGCCAAGCCTCCATCACGGCGTTAAGCCACAGTAGGCTAAACACAGCTGTATACAGACGTTTGACAGCGAAAGACGGAACCAGCCTTTTGCTATGGATCACTCGTCTTTTGAAGTGCAGTGTCCTTGAATGCCACCAAGATGGGCAAAGTGTTGTGGCTGGCGCCAGTCTCACACAGCTTTCTCTCTCCAGCCACCAATGACACCAAAGCTAACTTCACTCTTTACTTTCTGATAGATTTTCTTTGGTGATGGTACTGGCTTTTTATGACAAGTGACGCATCTTTCCTCACCTCGAAATAAAGAAATAAAGAGAAGTAAGATGAAATAAGATCATGTCACATGTTTTGCATCTTGCTTGATGTTTGTGTACATTATTGAAGTTGATTACTGGCATTTTGTGTTCATGTGTGCCCATTGATTAAACAAAAGGGAAGAAGAAGAAGAAGAAGAAGAAGAAGAAGAAGAAGAAGAAGAAGAAGAAGAAGAAGAAGAAGAAGAAGAAGAGGAGGAGGAGGAGGAGGAGGAGGAGGAAGAAGAAGAAGAAGAAGAAGAAGAAGAAGAAGAAGAAGAAGAAGAAGATGATGATGATGATGATGATGATGATGATGATGATGATCATGATCATGAAGAAGAAGAAGAAGAAGAAGAAGAAGAAGAGAAGAGGAGGAGGAGAGGAGGAGGAGGAGAAGGAGAAGAAGAAGAAATGAAGAAGAAGATGATGATGATGATGATGATGATGATGATGATGACGACGACGACGATGACGACGAAGAAGAAGAAATGGGGAAAAGCAAAGAACACGAGAAACACCAGGACTGTTCCCAGTCCAATTCGACCAAGCACCAACGGTGAAGTGTCCCTGTTGGCGAGGTGACCTTCAACCAGCAGTGGTGTTTTGACAGTTGGAATTTGTCGGTGTGCGGGCAGTGACCACCCCCTTCAGCCTTGCTTCCCTGCTTCATCCATCATCCCGGGGGCTGCTGCTGCTGCTTCCTTACCTTGGCCAGCGGATGTGACGCTTAATGCTAGCTGACACGGCCAAACAGGCCCGCCACACTCCCTGATAGGGCAGAAAAGCCCCCCCCCCCCCCCCCCCACCTCACCCCCGTTCCGTCTCCTTCTTCTGATCTTCCTCTCTCTCTCTCTCTCTCTCTCTCTCTCTCTCTCTCTCTTTCACACGCGGACGTACTTACACACACATACACACACACGCAAGCACGCACGCACGCACGCGAAACAAGAGAGAGAGAGAGAGAGAGAGAGAAGAGAGAGAGAGAGAGAGAGAGAAAGAGAGACAGAGAGAGACAAAGACAAAGACAGACAGACAGGCAGACTGACAAACAGAAAAACAGAGGTACAGAGAAAGAGAGGCAGAAAGTGAGTGAATGAGAGAGAGAATCAGACAGACAGATAGACAGACAGACAGAGACAGACAGACAGACAGAGAGGGAGACAGACAGACAGACAGACAGAGAGAAAGAGAGAGAGAGAGAGAGAGAGAGAGAGAGAGAGAGAGAGAGAGAGAAAACTGACAGACAGAAAGTGTGTATGTGTGTGTGTGTGTGTGTGTGTGTGTGTGTGTGTGTGTGTGTGAGAGAGAGAGAGAGAGAGAGAGAGAGAGAGAGAGAGACGAAGACAGACAGAGACAGACAGACAGACAGACAGATAGACAGGCAGACAGACAGACAGACAGACAGACAGACAGAATGACTGATAGATTTATTTGTCATTAAGCTTTACAAAGCCAGTTCACAAAAAAAAGGAGATGCGGGAACTGCGCATAACGGAACAGTCCGAATATCATCCAGTCGGCTCTTTCACAAACGAGCATCGTGACTTCAAATCCAGATCACGCTAACAAGTCACCGAGAACAATACACTGACCAGTCGTTCAAAGTCTTTTCTTCATCCCTGTTTTATCAGGAGTCACACGAACACGGTGTATACAGTAATGAAGGGTGCACAACACTTCCTGTCGTCGACAGCTGAGCTGTTGCTGAAGTCTACCTCCTTCACACCTTCTCTGGAAGTACGGATGGAACTGTCCGTCTTCCACGTTGATTCTTGCCAACGGGCCACTATTTGTATCCACAGATTGCCTGGAGTAACGTTTGGTGAATCAGCTCCAGACACATCTTCAGACACCTCACTGAATGATGAGCGTTTCTTGTCGTGACAGCTGATTCATTTTTTATCTTGCTCGGTGTTGCATGGGTCATCATCTTCGTACATCGTATGATGAAGAAGGAAGGACAGAGAGAGAGAGAGAGAGAGAGAGAGAGAGAGAGAGAGAGAGAGAGAGAGAGAGAGAGAGAGGGCAGACAGACAGACAGGTAGGTAGGTAGTAAACACATGAGACAGAGAGAGAGAGAGAGGGGGGGGGGGGTTGGAGGGAGGGAGGTGGGAGGGAAGAGAAAGAGAGAGAGAGTCAGAGACAAAGAGAGACAAAGACAGAAAGACAGACAGGAAAACGCAATGAGAGAGAGAGAGAGAGAGAGAGAGAGAGAGAGAGAGAGAGAGGAGGGGGGGAGGTAGACAGAGAGAGTGAGAGACACGGACACAGAGACAGAGACCCCCCTAACTGTTGGCTGTTCTCCTGCACTGCAGACCGGGGTTAATCCCTGACCACAGCTGCAAAGCAAAGGAAGCCACTACACCCAGCAACATTACTGGGGTTAATCCCTGACCATCAGCTACAAAGCAAAGGAAGCCACAGCACCAGCAACATTACTGGGGTTAATCCCTGACCACAGCTACAATCAAAGGAAACCACAACACCAGCAACATTACTGGGGTTAATCCCTGACCACAGCTACAAAGCAAAGGAAGCCACACACCAGCAACATTACTGGGGTTAATCCCTGACCACAGCTACAATTCAAAGGAACCACAACACCCAGCAACATTACTGGGGTTAATCCCTGACCACAGCTACAAAGCAAAGGAAGCCACAACACCAGCAACATTACTGGGGTTAATCCCTGATCCACAGCTACAAAGCAAAGGAAGCCACAACAGCCAGCAACATTACTGGGGTTAATCCCTGACCACAGCTACAAAGCAAAGGAAGCCACAACAGCCAGCAACATTACTGGGGTTAATCCCTGATCACAGCTACAAAGCAAAGGAAGCCACAACAGCCAGCAACATTACTGGGGTTAATCCCGATGACCACAGCTACGGAGCAAAGGAAACCACAACAGCCAGCAACATTACTGGGGTTAATCCCCGATGACCACAGCTACAAGCAGGAGCCACAACACCCAGCAACATTACTGGGGTTAATCCCTGATGCCCACAGCTACAAAGCCAGGGAGCCACAACACCCAGCAACATTACTGGGGTTAATCCCTGACCACAGCTACAAAGCAAGGAGCCACAACACCCAGCAACATTACTGGGGTTAATCCCTGATCCACAGCTACAAAGCAAAGGAAGCCACAACACCAGCAACATTACTGGGGTTAATCCCTGATCACAGCTACAAAGCAAAGGAAGCCACAACAGCCAGCAACATTACTGGGGTTAATCCCCGATGACCACAGCTACGGAGCAAAGGAAACCACAACAGCCAGCAACATTACTGGGGTTAATCCCCGATGACCACAGCTACAAAGCCAGGGAGCCACAACACCCAGCAACATTACTGGGGTTAATCCCTGATGCCCACAGCTACAAAGCCAGGGAGCCACAACACCCAGCAACATTACTGGGGTTAATCCCTGACCACAGCTACAAAGCAAAGGAAGCCACAACACCCAGCAACATTACTGGGGTTAATCCCTGACCACAGCTGCAAAGCAAAGGAAGCCACAACACCCAGCAACATTACTGGGGTTAATCCCTGACCACAGCTGCAAAGCAAAGGAAGCCACAACACCCAGCAACATTACTGGGGTTAATCCCTGACCACAGCTGCAAAGCAAAGGAAGCCACAGCACCCAGCAACATTACTGGGGTTAATCCCTGACCACAGCTGCAAAGCAAAGGAAGCCACAACACCCAGCAACATTACTGGGGTTAATTAAGCCCTGACCATAAGCTACAAAGCAAAGGAAGCCACAACACCCAGCAACATTACTGGGGTATTAATCCCTGACCACAGCTACAAAGCAAAGGAAGCCACAACACCCAGCAACATTACTGGGGTTAATCCTGCCAGCTACAAGCAAGAAGCCACAACCAGCACATACTGGGTAATCCCTGACCACAGCTACAAAGCAAAGGAAGCCACAACACCCAGCAACATTACTGGGTTAATCCCTGACCACAGCTACATCCCTGACCACAGCTACAAAGCAAAGGAAGCCACAACACCCAGCAACATTCGAAAGACAACGTGATGGACTTGACATCTGTGTTTCCACTAGGGGCAAAGGAGAGAGAGAAAAAAAAAACCCCAGCAGCAGCAGAGGGCCCAGAGCTATGTTCGGACGGCTGGAGACATGTGGGCGTGGATGGGGGGTGGGGTGCGGGGGGGGGGGGGGGGAGGAGGGGGGGGGGGAGGGGGGACGGCAGGCGACAAGAAGGCGGACGGAGAGCGGGACAGGTTAGGAAGGGGGAGGGGAGGGTGAGGAGAAGGTGGAGGAGGGAGGGGGAAGAGGGGGAAGGGTGTCACAAGTTAGAGGAGCTTGTCACGCTATGTCATTATTCCCCCTCACTCTGACCCCCCCTCCCTCCTCACCCTCACTCCCCCCCCCCCCCCCCCCCCCGCTCCTCCCCCACATCTGGCCGCTTCAGCAGCCAGCCAGCCAGCAACAGTGAGGATCTCCCTCACGCCTCCCCCCCCCCCCCATCCCTCGTCTCTTCCCCTAACCCTTCCCCTACACCCGCTACGCCTACCCTGCCCCTGTCTCTCTCTCTGCTCCAGAGACCCCCTCCTGAAGTCTGGTGTGACGGGTACATCATCTCCCGTCTCAATGATATCCTGGACGACCATTAAGAGACACGCCATACTAACCACAAAAAAGTAGAAAGCAAACCAGTAAACAGAATCTTATGTCACTGCAGTCTTCGTGACCTACCACTCTTCCTTTCTTATTTCCAGTTCTCATGTACTGGAAGAACACACTTTCGCAAGTGCTAGAAGAACAACACACTCCTGGAAAATATTGGGGGAAACACATTCTTTGGAAATACTGGAAGAACAATCTTTTGGAAGCACTAGAAGGACACACTCTTGGAGGTATCGGAAGAACACACTCTTGGAAGTATGGGAAGAGTACACACTTGGAAGTATGGGAAGAGTACACACTTGGAAGCATGGGAAGAACACACACTTGGAAGTATGGGAAGAGTACACACTTGGAAGTATGGGAAGAACACACGCTTGTGAGGATATGATGTCCACATTCAAGGTAGTACACTTGCTTGGGATTTTCTCAAATGACTTTGTGATTGCTAAACGTTGGCGTCGAAAGGGTCAATCTGTAAAGCATGAGTGGGGTCTTTCTTGGGGTATTACTAACGTTAAATCCACTCCCGTCTACAATTAAATCTCGTACACGAAAACGAAGAAGGCGAGAGAAAAGGACGACAGCTAGTAGTACTCTTTGATATCTGTTAGAATGGAGAGACGACCGAGAGAGAGAGAGAGAGAGAGAGAGAGAGAGAGAGAGAGAGAGAGAGAGAGAGAGAGAGGGAGGGAGGGAGACAGAGAGAGAGAGTGAGTGACAGACAGACACAAAGAGAGAGAGAGAGAGAGAGAGAGAGAGAGAGAGAGAGAGAGACAGAGACAGAGACAGAGAGACAGACAGACAGACAGACAGACAGACAGACAGACAGAGACAAAGAGAGACTGAGACAGAAAACTAAATCTCGTACACGAAATGAAGAAGGAGAGAGAAAAGGACGACAGCTAATAAAACTGTTTAATATCTGTTAGAATGAAGAGGCGACCGAGACAGACAGAGACAGAGAAACACAGACAGACGGACAGACAGAGACAGAGAGAGAAGAATGGAGGGTAAGGGAGCCAGCCAGCCAGACAGACATACACACAGACCAACAGACAGACGCAGACCTATCCAGGCCATGTCATGGACCTGTTGGGAGGCCATGGACAGGCCGGGCTGCTGACCATGGGTGTCACGTGAATGTCTGCAGACCTGTGTCGTGCGGTCAGTGGCGGACATGTGTGACAGCCTCTGTCGCCTGTGTCCTTGTACCGGTCTGTCTGCAGTCTGACCCCCCTCTAACTGGACCAGGAATAAAGACAACACCTCCCTTCCACTCTGCTGTAGGGACAGCCGAGAGGTCAGCTCTGAAAGAAACGCGTTCTTGTTCTCTGGGCCTTGTCTGGACATTGTTGTTTCGGTGGCAGAACATCACAGGAACAACATCCCTGAACTAGGCTGGGTGTCCACGAGGGCATGTGCATGATGCAGCTGAGCCTACACAACGTGCAGGAGCCAGTAGCAGTAGTATCGAGACACGATTTATTCCGTGCGCTGCAGCTGGGACTCTGTATATCTGGCCAAACCCTACCGACGCCATTTGAAAAGATGTGTTATGAAACTGAACAGACTTCTCTGAAACGACAGCAAAACGTCACCGAAGCTCTTCAAAAGATTTGTTTGAAAAATAAAAGTTAGTTTGAACAAAGTCTTTGAAGCAGCCTTTGAAGGTCACTTGAATAAGGAGGAAACATGTACGCGCGCGCGCGCGCGCACGCACACACACACACACACACACACACACACACACATGGACACACACACACACACACACACATGGACACACACACACGCACACCACACACACACATACATACACACACACACACACACATACACACACACACACACATATACACACACAAGTGCACACACATACACACACACACACACACACACACACACACACACACACACACACACACACCAACACACACACACACACACACACACACACACACACACACACACACACACACACACCAAGCACACACACAGACATACACGCGCGCAGCCTCCGACCAGTATGTACACAGAAGCCTGTGAGAGACACACACACACAGACAAAGAAGACAATCAGCAATAATGAAGGTGTCTCCTCCTTGTTCAACACGCCTCACACGCAGGAAAAAAAAACCGCCCGGGCACATTGATCAACCTGTGAAGCGCAGTCCTCAACAGTGCACTGCCCCAATCAGCGCTTGTCATCCAACTCATCTCTAGACTCACTAACACTAACTTAGAAATCAACAAATCTTAAATAAATGTTAAGC
>CM065721.1:4248995-4253995 GCA_033310375.1 Conus canariensis | reverse complement strand
ACTATCATCAACCCAGTCAATGCTCAGGCCCCTAATCCCCTCCTGCAAAAGCTTCGGCCCTTCCGCCAGCCACTCCCAGCACCTCCGCCTCCACTCCATATATCCATCCCCTTCCAAATCACCACCACCACATCCACCACCACCACCACCACTCCCCCCCCTCCCCAATCCATCTGGCTTCATTACGTGTCAATGGCTAGAACGGGCCATTAGTGCATTTGGTCCAATATGGCCTCCGCGACAAAACAGTCTCTTCTCCCTTGTCTTGTCCAAACTACCAATCAAACCCCCCAGCGTGCACTCTCTCGCGCCGGGCTAAAAACCGCAATAATCCACAAAACACCCACTTCGCGGAGCGATAAACTCAGTTGTTTGGCGGAGAGGCCGGTGTTCAGTGATGGGCCTACGCATGCGTGTGCGAGTCGGGGAAAAACCACGAGCGCATGCGTGCAAGTCTGGCCAAGGGGGGATGGGAATGGCGGGGGGGGGGGGGGGGGGGGGGGGGGGGGAGCGTCACGCTAGTAATGAATGTGGACGTCTGTTGTAAGGCGTGAGGAGAGTGGACAGAGAAGGCCTCGGGCAGGCCCTCCTCTGTGGACGTAAGCTACATGCACGCATGCGCTCACAGGGTCACACTGGCAGCATGTAGCCATGCGTAACCCCGTGATGCTCTCGTGAGGGTCGCCTGCCACACAAGCCGGAGATGGTGACGTGAAAGGCAAAGACAGAAATAGAGATCATAATGGGTTCCTGTTTCTATGTCCTGCCACATATGTGTATGACTACAGGAGACACTCACAACGCCTCTTACTTTCCTTGTAAGAGAGAGAGAGAGAGAGAGAGAGAGAGAGAGAGAGACAGAGAGAGAGAGAACAGAGAGAGAGAGACAGAGACAGAGAGAGAGAGACAGAGAGAGAGACAGAGACAGAGAGATTGACAGACAGACGGAAAGACAGACATACTGACTAAAACACACACACACACACACACACACACACACACACACACACAGAAAGAGAGAGAGAGAGAGAGAGAGAGAGAGAGAGAGAGAGAGGGAGAGAGAGAGAGAGAGAGAATCAGACAGACAGAAAAACAGACAGACAGAAGAGGAAGAAGAAGAAGAAGAAGAAGAAGAAGAAGAAGAAGAAGTAGTAGTAGTAGTAGTAGTAGTAGTAGCAGTAGTAGTAGTAGTAGTAGTAGTAGCAGAAGAACAAGAAAGAAGCTAACCAAACTGAGAGAGAACAGAATATATTGTACGTTTGCCTCGCCAACACTCCCAATTCTGCCAGTAGAGGGCGCGCTCACCTCCTTTCATCACAGTTCGCATCAGCCACTACACACAATGTACGTCCCAGCAAAGGAGTGTGTCATCACCGTTTATCTATTGTCATCCCAATTTGGATGGCCCGGAATACCTCAGTTGGTAGAGCGCCGGACTCGTGATCCTGGGGTTGCGAGTTCGAATTTCGGTACAGGGGGATTTTCCCCTCGGAGTTAACATTGGTTCTGCCTCCATTTCCCACACAGTCCTTCGAATGAGACTATAAACCGAGGTTCCGTGTGTGAACGCACGCACAACATCTTGCACACATGTAAAATCCCATCAGCAACTTTCGGAAGAGAAGGCCAGTTTGGATGTTGGTAGGGAATGACACGTTACACATAGCATGCACCTTCCCCGAAGATGGAGTATGGCTGCCTTAAAATGGCGGGATGAAAAAACGGTCATACACACAAAACTCCACTGCCTGTCTATACAGGCAGTGTCCAAAGGAGTTTCAGCCTGCGTACGCAGAAAGAAAGAAAGAATCCGAATTTCACGACATAAAAAAGCAAAACCCTATACTACTTATTTCAAAAGTTCAAAGATTAGTCCGTTACACACTCATCTACAGTCACATGGCGAGCGAGGATAACCTTGCTATGAAAACGAGGGAAGCGGATCTGTTTCTTATAGTAAGCTACACCATCAGCATGATAAATGCATATAAGATGGGCAGCAAACAATGTTTCTGTTGAGTACCAGCGTGACTGGAACTGGCAATTATATCTGACAGCCAGTTCGCCGCTCCACCAGTTGAGCCAACCAGACAAGGAAACGTTCCAAGAAAAGGGACTCACCCATTGAGAAGAGAACCCTGAGATAGTCTGTGGGGATATGTTCGTTGTGACCGCATTTTACTGCAGAAGACTTTTTTTTCAGAACCGCTGTAAATATTTCCTGTAAGCCTTCACACATGATGAATTTGCTCCTGATGTCGGTTATTAAACTGCATGAACAGCAAAGACGCAAATGTGGAACTTTCACTTATTCAATTAACCACCCCCACCATCTCTGTCTTTCTGATATAAACATGTAAACACGTAGACAGACACAAAGACCTATCCAATAATGGTATACTCAAACAGGGGCGTACCGGTACCGGTTTTCTGGGCGCGAATTTTTCCGATGTCCCAGTTCGTCAACTCATGCCACCATACATCGTTGGTCATAGTATCTTTAGCGTCCTTTTTTCCCACTTCAGGTCCATTCTACTCATGTTGTTCACAGCCCAGCCGACCGCAAGGGCTCATATTAGGGCTGCCACCTCGTCAAAGGAAATTCGTTATACAGCCGTTTAAAAGAAAAGCTGAATAAGCCGTTAAAAGAAAAGCTGAATAAGCCAGTTTTTAAAACATACAGTTCGCTCTGTTTCTTTCTCAGTCAAATGAAAAATATTCCTCTCTAAAACTCATGTGTCACATTTCCAAAGAACGGCTGATACCGCACTCTGCAGCACGTCCCATGAATGTGAACACGCCTTTAGATGTCTTATTCCTTCTTCTTTATCTGTTTACTCACATCCCTACTTCTATCTCTCTCTCTCTCTCTCTCTCTCTCTCTCTCTCTCTCTCTCTCTCCCCTCTATTCTCTCTCTTTGGATATCTGTGAATGTGTGTTAGAGAGAGAGAGAGAGAGAGAGAGAGAGAGGAGAGAGAGAGAGAGAGAGACGGAGGGAGAGAGAGAGGAAGTGAGAAAGAGACGGACGGAGGAGAGAGAGAGGGGGGGGCAGAGAGAGAGAGAGAGAGAGAGAGAGAGGAGAGACGGAGGGAGGGCGGAGGGAGAGAGAAGGGAGAGAGAAAAGAAGAGAGGGAGAGAGAGAGAGACGGAGGAAGGAGGAGCGCAGAGAGGAGAGAGAGAGAGAGAGAGAAGAGAGAGAGAGAGAGAAGAGAGGAGAGAGAGGAGAGAGAGAGAGAGAGAACATCACTGGTTTAAGGGGAAATACTGGAAATGTAGAACCAAATACTTTCTAACCATACTTCATAAACCACTTGTTTATACAACGCGAATCCGTAGACTTGTTTCCTAAAAGCAAACAAACTAACTGAACAACAACAAAAAAAGAAGAAAAAATCCAAACAAATGAACAAACAAACAAACAAACCAACAAACCAACATCTACAACAGAACCGATCAACATCGCCGTCTGACACGTGAGCCGCGAACAATGGAACTGTTGGAACTTTTTTTTTTTTTTTCCTGTCGTTGGTGGAGTCAACAAGAGACTACGCGGGGTTGTTTGTTGTCCTGTTCTTCGCACGGAGTGACAACACAAAGCCGCCGCAGGCCCGCGGACAACACAAACAACACTGGCAGACACCGACAGCTTGAGGCAGCACCGTCGTCTGGCAGCAAGCAGTGCCCGTCAGAATGCCATCCTTTGGACTGGTCTGTTTGAACAGTGGTAGACTGCCATCAGAGGGGGGGGGGGGGGGGGGGGGGGGGGGGAGGGGACCAAACAAACAAAGAAACAGTGGTAGACTGCCATCAGAGGGGGGGGGGGGGGGGACCAAACAAACAAAGAAATAAAGAAGGAAATAATGAAAAAAGAAAAAAAAACCAGGAGAGAATAAAAAGAAAGAAAAAAAAACGAACACAAGAAAGAAAAAAAAAAAACGGTGGAGGGAGGGATGAAATGGGGGGCGGGGTGGGGGTGGGGGTTGTCATTTCAAGCCCCCCTCCCATACACACAGACACACACACACACACACACACACACACACCCACACACACACACACACACCGCACGCACGCACGCACACGAGCGCACGCGATTGCACCCACGCCGCCCGCATGCGCGCGCGCGCGCGCGCGCGCACGCACCACACACACACACACACGCGCGCGCGCGCGCGCGCGCGCACGCACGCGTATGCACACACACACACACATATTGAGAGAGAGAGAGAGAGAGAGAGAGAGAGAGAGAGAGAGAGAGAGAGAGAGAGAGAATGTTACCTCTGTGTCTTCTGTGTCCATGATCCAAAAACGAACCGTGTTGAAAAGAAAACAAAACAACACACACACACAAAAAAGAGAAAGCGTTCTTCCTGAAGCCCAAGTTCCGCGAATCACTCACCACGACTGTCTTCTCACTATTGGACACACACACACACACACACACACACACATACAGGGCTACCGAGCATACACACTGCCCCTCCTTGCCCGCCCCCTCGGAGCCCGAGGACAAGCTAAAGACAGTACATCCATATGGCCAACGACCTAACACTTTGCTTCCTGTCTTCGATTTTTGGCCAAGGCTACTTAGTTGGCGGAGATGTCATCCCTCTAGCGAAGAAGAAGAAGAACCCTGCAAGCCAAGCCAGACGACTGTTGCTTGCCTTAAACCCCCCTGCACAATGTGGGGGAGAGCACACTGGATTGGTTCACAAAGGGCCTCGGAAAGTTCATAAAAGAGTCGTGAAGAGCGGAGAGAGAGAGAGAGAGAGAGAGAGAGAGAGAGAGAGAGAGAGAGGAAACCTGATATAGAAATTCCACAGCTATTGTCGGACTGTGCGAAATACGGGAGCTTAGTTGCAGCTGACAGCTGTTTATAACTCTCTCTCTCTCTCTCTCTCTCTCTCTCTCTCTCTCTCTCTCTCCTTCTGCGTGCGTGCGTGCCTGCCTGAGTGTGTGAGTGTATGTGTGTGTGTGCGTGCGTGCGTGCGTGCATGCG
>CM065721.1:4223995-4243995 GCA_033310375.1 Conus canariensis | reverse complement strand
ATTTATTAACTCACTTACTTGCTTAGGTAATTTATTTGCTTACTCATCCACTTTCTTACTTTCTAAATATACACGTAGAAACTTAATTCTATAGTTCGCTACGGTGACGATCAAAAGACATTTTAAGTAAGTCAGGTGAACAGATGAAGGAATCAATAAGGGGAAATAGAGAGAGAGAGAGAGAGAGAGAGAGAGAGAGAGAGAGAGAGAGAGACAGACAGACAGACAGACAGACAGACAGACAGACACACACACACACACACACACACACACACACACACACACACACACACACACACACACACAGACGGAGAGACGGAGAGATTTCATTTCTTTCTTTCTTTTTTTCTATGATTCTCAAGGACAAAGTTAATATGGGGCTTTGTCCTTGTTCACTGTAGGCTACCTACCAGACTGTGACAGCCCAGCAGCGTTGCTTAGGAACGTGATGTAGCGTTACTACGGCAATAGCACTGGGCAAAACGTCACATAACTATCGAACACGATAGAAAATTATACCTATATTCCAGCAGACGGCAGTATGCAATCATGCTCAGACGACAACCCAACAAATAATACAACAGTGGCTATATCACAACGGGAAACGTTGCACATTCCCGTTTACATTGCAATAGAACACATCACACAGTCCTACTGTCCATAACGCAATGGAACACGCAACAAATACAATCCTGCCCATATCACAACCGAAAACTTCAAATAATTTTACCTATATTGTAACGAAATATATCACACAATCCTGTTCATGTCGTAAAGGAACACAGCATAGCACCATGTCTATAATACAGTGGATCTTGGCATAGCATCATGTTTACATCACAGCAGAACGCAACATAGCATGATGTCTATATTACTGCAGAACGAAATATAGCATAATGTCTATATCACAGCAGAACGAAACATAGCATAATGTCTGTATCATAGCTGATCGCAACACAGTATTATGTCTATATCACAGCAGAACGCAACATAGCATCCTGTCTATATCACAGCAGAACGAAACATAGCATCATGTCCACATCACAGCAGAACGCAACATAGTATCATGTCCACATCACAGCAGAACGCAATATAGCATCATGTCTACACCACAGCAGAACGCAGCATAGTATCATGTCTATCTCATAGCAGAACGCAACATAGCATCATGTCCACATCACAGCAGAACGCAACATAGCATCATGTCCATATCACAGCAGAACGCAACATAGCATCATGTCTATATCACAGCAGAACGCAACATAGCATCCTGCCTATATCACAGCAGAACGCAACATAGCATCATGTCTATATCACAGCAGAACGCAAAATAGCATCCTGTCTATATCACAGCAGAACGAAACATAGCATCATGTCCACATCACAGCAGAACGCACCATAGCATCATGTCCACATCACAGCAGAACGCAACATAGTATCATGTCCACATCACAGCAGAACGCAACATACCACCATGACCATAGTACAGTGGGTCACAGCAGACAAATTCCGTTCTGCAGCGGAACACAGTAGGAAACCAGCAAATCGTTGACGGAGGCAGCACGCCCAAATATTGCCAATGACAGAATATGATACTGCCGAGAAGATCATGGCTGTGTGTGAAAGGGCAGGACGACAGAGTGAAGACAGAGTACACTATTGAAAAATGATTTAGAAAGCTAAACAATATCAGTCGAACGGTCCATCCTCATGTAGCCCACAGAACTTGCTTAGGCATGGCAGGCCACTGCGAGATGACTGAGTTCGGTTTGAGCCATCTGAAGGCACACATGATCCCGTTTTCGGTAAAACGCTGCAAGCCCCACCACCAGCATTCATGCCAGGTAAACTCAACAGACCTCCAGAAAATCTTTCCTACGTCTCTGGTCAGGAAATGCCGAGGGATTTTTTGAACACGAACTACAGCTTTATATCTTTCATGCCTTTAAGGTCACTAGAAAGTCTCCTCAGCCACAGCTGAAATCACGAACTACAGCTTTATATCTTTCATGCCTTTAAGGTCACTAGAAAGTCTCCTCAGCCACAGCTGAAATCACGAACTACAGCTTTATATCTTTCATGCCTTTAATTAAGGTCACTAGAAAGTCTCCTCAGCCACAGCTGAAATCACGAACTACAGCTTTATATCTTTCATGCCTTTCAGATCACTAGAAAGTCTCCTCGGCCCCAGCTGAAATCACGAACTAC
Organism: Conus canariensis; assembly: GCA_033310375.1. Classification (NCBI taxonomy): domain Eukaryota; kingdom Metazoa; phylum Mollusca; class Gastropoda; order Neogastropoda; family Conidae; genus Conus; species Conus canariensis. Next base: position 4,241,787 of record CM065721.1, on the reverse strand, counting down.
CACAGCTTTATATGTTTCATGCCTTTAAGGTCACCAGAAAGTCTCCTAGGCCACAGCAGAAATCAAAACCATCATCAGGCCCAAGCAGTTCTAACTGTTTACCGCACTACTCTTACTCCCACGTATTAACCAACGGTTCCCCCAACAGGTCAGACACAACGCATGTGTCAGTTAGTGTCTGCTACCAACTACAACAGACCGGATATCGATGTTCCATTATAATAGACAGGACCCATGCGTCAATCAGTGTCTGCTATCGATGTCACCTCTACCACCGGCAGGACTCATATATCAATAAGGATCTGTTACTAATATGCCCATTATCACAGACAGGATCCATGAGTCACTTACCGTCTGCTACCAACGTTTCACTATAAGAGACAGGACCCATGCATTAACTAGTTCTGTAACCAATGTCCCCATTATAACAGACGGGACCCATGTATCAATCAGTGTTACCGATGTCCCCATTATAAATTTCGGGTATCGTCCCCATTATAAAAGACAGGACCCGTGTATCAATCAATGTTACCAATGTCTCAATTACAACAGACAGGACCCACGTCTCAATCAGTGTTACCGATGTCCCCACTGTAACAGACAGGACCCATGTCTCAATCAGTGTTACCGATGTCCCCACTGTAACAGACAGGACCCATGTCTCAATCAGTGTTACTGATGTCCCCATTATAACAGACAGAACCCGTGTATCAATCAGTGTTACCGATGTCCCCACTGTAACAGACAGGACCCACGTCTCAATCAGTGTTACTGATGTCCCCACTGTAACAGACAGGACCCACGTCTCAATCAGTGTTACCGATGTCCCCACTGTAACAGACAGGACCCACGTCTCAATCAGTGTTACCGATGTCCCCACTGTAACAGACAGGACCCATGTCTCAATCAGTGTTACCGATGTCCCCATTATAACAGACAGAACCCGTGTATCAATCAGTGTTACCGATGTCCCCACTGTAACAGACAGGGACCTATGTCTCAATCAGTGTTACCGATGTCCCCACTGTAACAGACAGGGACCTATGTCTCAATCAGTGTTACCGATGTCCCCATTATAACAGACAGAACCCGTGTATCAATCAGTGTTACCGATGTCCCCATTATAACAGACAGAACCCGTGTATCAATCAGTGTTACCGATGTCCCCATTATAACAGACAGAACCCGTGTATCAATCAGTGTTACCGATGTCCCCATTATAACAGACAGAACACATGTATCAATCAGTGTTACCGATGTCCCCATTGTAACAGACAGGACACATGTATCAATCAGTGTTACCGATGTCCCCATTATAACAGACAGAACCCGTGTATCAATCAGTGTTACCGATGTCCCCATTATAACAGACAGAACCCGTGTATCAATCAGTGTTACCGATGTCCCCATTATAACAGACAGAACCCGTGTATCAATCAGTGTTACCGATGTCCCCACTGTAACAGACAGGGACCTATGTCTCAATCAGTGTTACCGATGTCCCCACTGTAACAGACAGGGACCTATGTCTCAATCAGTGTTACCGATGTCCCCATTATAACAGACAGAACCCGTGTATCAATCAGTGTTACCGATGTCCCCATTGTAACAGACAGGACACATGTATCAATCAGTGTTACCAATGTCCCCATTGTAACAGAAAGGAACCCTTGTCTCAATCAGGATTACCAATGTTCCCACTATAACAGAAAGGAACCCTTGTCTCAATCAGGATTACCAATGACCAATGTCCACACCATTACAGACAGGACCCATGTCTTAATCAGTGTTACCGATGTCCCCACTGTAACAGACAGGACCCATGTATCAATCAGTGTTACCGATGTCCCCATTATAACAGACAGAACCCGTGTATCAATCAGTGTTACCGATGTCCCCATTCTAACAGACAGGACCCATGTCCCAATCAGTTTTACCAATGTTCCCACTAAAACAGAAAGGAACCCTTGTCTCAATCAGTATTACCAATGACCAATGTCCACACCATTACAGACAGGACCCATGTATCAGTCAGTGTTACCGATGTCCCCACTGTAACAGACAGGACCCATGTATCAATCAGTGTTACTAATGTCCCCATTATCACAAACAGGACCCTTGTTTCAATCAGTGTTACTAATGTCCTCATTATCACAAACAGGACCCTTGTTTCAATCAGTGTTACTGATGTCCCCACTGTAACAGGCAGGGACCCATGTTTCAATCAGTGTTACTGATGTCCCCACTGTAACAGGCAGGGACCCATGTTTCAATCAGTGTTACTGATGTCCCCACTGTAACAGACAGGGACCCATGTCCTGTTTCCAGAATTCGAGCTAGTGGCCATCTTCAGGCTGCCGACAGCCCACAACGCTTTAACTAGCATCTCTTGATGGAGACCGCTACAACAGACCGGACCTAGGTGTCAATCAGTGTTACCGATGTCCCCACTATAACACACAGAAACCCAGGTGTCAGTTAGTGTTACCGATGTCCCTACTATAACACACAGGACCCAGGTGTCCATTAGTGTTACCGATGTCCCCACTACAACATACAGGACCCAGGTGTCCATTAGTGTTACCGATGTCCCTACTATAACACACAGGACCCAGGTGTCAATTAGTGTTACCGATGTCCCCACTATAACACACAGGACCCAGGTGTCCATTAGTGTTACCGATGTCCCCACTATAACACACAGGACCCAGGTGTCCATTAGTGTTACCGATGTCCCCACTATAACACACAGGACCCAGGTGTCTATTAGTGTTACCGATGTCCCCACTATAACACACAGGACCCAGGTGTCCATTAGTGTTACCGATGTCCCTACTATAACACACAGGACCCAGGTGTCCATTAGTTTTACCGATGTCCCCACTATAACACACAGGACCCAGGTGTCCATTAGTGTTACCGATGTCCCCACTATCACACACAGGACCCAGGTGTCAATTAGTGTTACCGATGTCCCCATTATAACACACAGGACCAGAGAGAGAGGCAGTCAGTGGCATCAAGGCTGAGGTCTCACAGCAGTACATGCTGCCAGCAAGTCAGTCTGCTTCCTGAGGCGCTGAGGCAACAGACAGTGCTGGGAGAGAGAGAGACTACAGGGCAGTCTGGGGGACCTGCGCAGCCCTGAAACCTTGGCTCTGGAGGCTGGCCTGTGAACATGATGCTTTTCAGTCATTTTTCAACGCAAATTTTACTTTGAAAAATATGAATTTTTTTTCTTACCCGATGGATCAATCCTAATTTCCCAGGTAGATCGTCCAGATGTGAAGACATTCACTTGGCTGTAAAATGAGGGGAAGAAGGGGGGGGGGGGGGTGAGTGACGAACACTTTGTGGTTAAGAAAATATGGAAAAAAGAAAAGGAAGCGAAGGAGAGAAAAAAATGTCCAGAGGGCAGTTACAAAGTGGGGTCATTTTTTGGACGTCTGCATTCCCTGTCTGGAGACAGTTATTGGAGCAAGGTTTCCATTACGAGTCAGCAAGACGAATCCGTATTTTCCCATTTAGTGAACTGGTGGAGACGTATTGAAGAGAGAGAGAGAGAGAGAGAGAGAGAGAGAGAGAGAGAGAGAGAGAGAGAGAGAGAGCTGTGTGCTTACATATGGTGTAAACGCATTAGCATTAGTTTATGCTATGGAGGAATACGTCACTCAGTTGATTAGTCCATGGCATAACCATGTTTAATGTATTGACTGCTAAAGAAGTGTTTGTTAGTTCGGTTACGTTAAGTGATTCGTATCATTCTTCACTTACACCTCTTCTGCTTTAAAAGGGATAAAGTAGTTTGTAAAATGATATGAATTGATGGGTTTATACAGCGCGATTAATTATCACATCAATGAGTAATGGAACAATAACAAATTCCATTACTTTATACTGAAAAGACGAATTTCTTCAAGATGTCTAGAGAAGAAATCTCTTGTCGTTGTAGTTTCCTTTTTCAAGTGCTATGTACATGAAGCACAGTGGACCTGGGTTTGTTGTGTCATTTGAAAGCCTAGCACCCTGACCAGCACTCTTAGTTAGGTGATGAGGTTGAGGAGAAGTGGCTGACACGGCAGACCTGGAGTCTTCTGGTTCACTGCTGGATGTGTCTCCCACTGTGTCATCCGTGTGGCTGTGTCATTCTCTCAACTATCACCGTGAGTGTGTCATCTACTGTTCCAATACTGTCAGTGTGTCATCCATTCTACCACGACTGTCAGAGTGTCATCCACTGTACCACGACTGTCAGTGTGTCTGTACCACTACTGTCAGTGTGTCATCCACTGTACCACTACTGTCAGTGTGTCATCCATTGTACCACTAGTGTCAGTGTGTCATCCACTGTACCACTACTGTCAGTGTATCGTCCACTGTACCACTACTGTCAGTGTGTCATCCACTGTACGACTGTCAGTGTGTCATCCACTGTACAACTACTGTCAGTGTGTCATCCACTGTTCCACTACTGTCAGTGTGTCATCCACTGTACCACGACTGTCAGTGTGTTTGTACCACTACTGTCAGTGTGCCATCCACTGTACTACTACTGTCAGTGTGTCATCCACTGTTCCACTACTGTCAGTGTGTCATCCACTGTACCACTACTGTCAGTGTGTCATCCATTGTACCACGACTTTCAGTGTGTCATCCACTGTACCACTACTGTCAGTGTGTCATCCATTGTACTACTAGTGTCAGTGTGTCATCCACTGTACCACTACTGTCAGTGTGTCATCCACTGTACCACGACTGTCAGTGTGTCATCCACTGTACCACTACTGTCAGTGTGTCATCCACTGTACCACTACTGTCAGTGTGTCATCCACTGTACCACTACTGTCAGTGTCATCTACTGTACCACTACTGTCAGAGTGTCATCCATTGTACCACGACTTTCAGTGTGTCATCCACTGTTCCACTACTGTCAGTGTGTCATCCACTGTACCACTACTGTCAATATGTCATCCACTGTACCACTGCTGTCAGTGTGTCATCAACTGTACCACTGCTGTCAGTGTGTCATCCACTGTACCACGACTGTCAGTGTGTCATCCACTGTACCACTGCTGTCAGTGTGTCATCCACTGTACCACTACTGTCAGTGTGTCATCCATTGTACCACTACTGTCAGTGTGTCATCCGCTGTTCCACTACTGTCAGTGTGTCATCCACTGTACCACGACTGTCAGTGTGTCATCCACTGTACCACTACTGTCAGTGTGTCATCCACTGTACCACTACTGTCAGTGTGTCATCCACTGTACCACTACTGTCAGTGTCATCTACTGTACCACTACTGTCAGAGTGTCATCCATTGTACCACGACTTTCAGTGTGTCATCCACTGTTCCACTACTGTCAGTGTGTCATCCACTGTACCACTACTGTCAATATGTCATCCACTGTACCACTGCTGTCAGTGTGTCATCAACTGTACCACTGCTGTCAGTGTGTCATCCACTGTACCACGACTGTCAGTGTGTCATCCACTGTACCACTGCTGTCAGTGTGTCATCCACTGTACCACTACTGTCAGTGTGTCATCCATTGTACCACTACTGTCAGTGTGTCATCCGCTGTTCCACTACTGTCAGTGTGTCATCCACTGTACCACGACTGTCAGTGTGTCATCCACTGTACCACTAGTGTCAGTGTGTCATCCACTGTACCACTACTGTCAGTGTGTCATCCACTGTACCGCTACTGTCAGTGTGTCATCCACTGTACCACTACTGTCAGTGTGTCATCCATTGTACCACGACTTTCAGTGTGTCATCCGCTGTTCCACTACCGTCAGTGTGTCATCCACTGTACCACGACTGTCAGTGTGTCATCCACTGTACCACTAGTGTCAGTGTGTCATCCACTGTACCACTACTGTCAGTGTGTCATCCACTGTACCACTGCTGTCAGTGTGTCATCCACTGTACCACTACTGTCAGTGTGTCATCCATTGTACCACGACTTTCAGTGTGTCATCCGCTGTTCCACTACTGTCAGTGTGTCATCCACTGTACCACGACTGTCAGTGTGTCATCCACTGTACCACTAGTGTCAGTGTGTCATCCACTGTACCACGACTGTCAGTGTGTCATCCACTGTACCACTGCTGTCAGTGTGTCATCCACTGTACCACTACTGTCAGTGTGTCATCCATTGTACCACGACTTTCAGTGTGTCATCCGCTGTTCCACTACTGTCAGTGTGTCATCCACTGTACCACGCTGTCAGTGTGTCATCCACTGTACCACTAGTGTCAGTGTGTCATCCACTGTACCACGACTGTCAGTGTGTCATCCACTGTACCACTGCTGTCAGTGTGTCATCCACTGTACCACTGCTGTCAGTGTGTCATCCACTGTACCACTACTGTCAGTGTGCCATCCACTGTACCACTGCTGTCAGTGTGTCATCCACTGTACCACTGCTGTCAGTGTGTCATCCACTGTACCACGACTTTCAGTGTGTCATCCCTTGTACCACGACTTTCAGAGTGTCATCCATTGTACCACGACTTTCAGTGTGTCACCCACTGTACCACTACTGTCAGTCTGTCATCCATTGTACCACGACTTTCAGTGTGTCATCCATTGTACCACGACTTTCAGTGTGCCATCCATTGTACCACGACTGTCAGTGTGTCATCCACTGTACCAGTACTGTCAGTGTGTCATCCATTGTACCACGACTTTCAGTGTGTCATCCACTGTTCCAGTGCTGTCAGTGTGTCATCCACTGTACCACGACTTTCAGTGTGTCATGCATTGTACCACTACTGTCAGTGTGTCATCCACTGTACCACTACTGTCAGTGTGTCAACCACTGTACTCTACTGTCAGTGTGTCATCCACTGTACTTTACTGTCAGTGTATCATCCACTGTACCACGACTGTCAGTGTGTTATCCACTGTACCATTACTGTCAGTGTGTCATCCACTGTACCATTACTGTCAGTGTGTCATCCACTGTACCACTACTGTCAGTGTGTCATCCACTGTACCATTACTGTCAGTGTGTCATCCACTGTACCACTACTGTCAGTGTGTCATCCACTGTACCACTACTGTCAGTGTGTCATCCACTGTACCACTACTGTCAGTGTGTCATCCACTGTTCCACTACTGTCAGTGTGTCATCCACTGTACCACTACTGTCAGTGTGTCATCCACTGTACCACTGCTGTCAGTGTGTCATCCACTGTACCACTACTGTCAGTGTGTCATCCATTGTACCACGACTTTCAGTGTGTCATCCGCTGTTCCACTACTGTCAGTGTGTCATCCACTGTACCACGACTGTCAGTGTGTCATCCACTGTACCACTAGTGTCAGTGTGTCATCCACTGTACCACGACTGTCAGTGTGTCATCCACTGTACCACTGCTGTCAGTGTGTCATCCACTGTACCACTGCTGTCAGTGTGTCATCCACTGTACCACTACTGTCAGTGTGTCCATCCACTGTACCACTGCTGTCAGTGTGTCATCCACTGTACCACTGCTGTCAGTGTGTCATCCACTGTACCACACTTTCAGTGTGTCATCCCTTGTACCACGACTTTCAGAGTGTCATCCATTGTACCACGACTTTCAGTGTGTCACCCACTGTACCACTACTGTCAGTCTGTCATCCATTGTACCACACTTTCAGTGTGCCCATCCATTGTACCACGACTTTCAGTGTGCCATCCATGTACCACGACTGTCAGTGTGTCATCCACTGTACCAGTACTGTCAGTGTGTCATCCATTGTACCACGACTTTCAGTGTGTCATCCATGTTCCATGCTGTCAGTGTGTCATCCACTGTACCCACGACTTTCAGTGTGTCATGCATTGTACCACTACTGTCAGTGTGTCATCCACTGTACCACTACTGTCAGTGTGTCAACCACTGTACTCAAACTGTCAGTGTGTCATCCACTGTACTTTACTGTCAGTGTATCATCCACTGTACCACGACTGTCAGTGTGTTATCCACTGTACCATTACTGTCAGTGTGTCATCCACTGTACCATTACTGTCAGTGTGTCATCCACTGTACCACTACTGTCAGTGTGTCATCCACTGTACCATTACTGTCAGTGTGTCATCCACTGTACCACTACTGTCAGTGTGTCATCCACTGTACCACTACTGTCAGTGTGTCATCCACTGTACCACTACTGTCAGTGTGTCATCCACTGTTCCACTACTGTCAGTGTGTCATCCACTGTACCACTACTGTCGGTGCGTCATCCACTGTACCACTATTGTCAGTGTGTTATCCACTGTACCACTACTGTCAGTGTGTCATCCACTGTACCACTACTGTCAGTGTGTCATCCACTGTACCACTACTGTCAGTGTGTCATCCACTGTACCACTACTGTCAGGTGTCATCCACTGTACCACGTCATCCCACTGTACCACTACTGTCATGTGGTCATCCACTGTACCACACTGTCAGTGTGTCATCCACTGTACCACTACTGTCAGTGTGTCATCCACTGTACCACTACTGTCAGTGTGTCATCCACTGTACCACGACTGTCAGTGTGTCATCCACTGTACCACTACTGTCAGTGTGTCATCCACTGTACCACGTCATCCATGTACACTACTGTCAGTGTGTCATCCACTGTACCACGACTGTCAGTGTGTCATCCACTGTACCAAACTGTCAGTGTGTCATCCACTGTACCACGCGTCAGTGTTCACCACTTCACGACAGGTGTGTCATCCACTGTACCACGACAGTAGTGTGTCATCCACTGTAACCAAGGACCCTGTCCATTTAGTGTGTCATCCACTGTACCACTACGTCAGTGTGTCTCCACTGTGCCACTCTGTCAGTGTGTCATCCATTTACCACTACTGTCAGTGTGTCATCCACTGTACCACTGCTGTCAGTGTGTTCATCCACTGTATCACCACTACCTACTGTCAGTGTGTCCTCCACTGTACCACTGCTGTCAGTGTGTCCTCCACTGTACACTACTGTCAGTGTGTCATCCACTGTACCACTACTGTCAGTGTGTCATCCACTGTACCACTATGTCAGTGTGTCATCCACTGTACCACTACTGTCAGTGTGTCATCCACTGTACCATATGTCAGTGTGTCATCTATTGTTCCACTACTGTCAGTGTGTCATCCATTGTACCACTACTTCAGTGTGTCATCCACTGTACACTACTGTCAGTGTATCATCCACTGTACCACTACTGTCAGCGTGTCATCCGTCGTCCACGACTGTCATGTGTCATCCACTGTACCACTCTGTCAGTGTGTCGTCCACTGTACCACTACTGTCAGTGTGTCATCCATGTACCACGACTTTCAGTGTGTCATCCCTGTTCCACTACTGTCAGTGTGTCATCCACTGTACCACACTGTCAGTGTGTATCCACTGTACCACAGTGTCAGTGTTCATCCACTGTACCACGACTGTCAGTGTGTCATCCACTGTACCAGCTGTCAGTGAGTCATCCCTGTACCACGACTTTCAATGTGTCATCCACTGTACCACTACTGTCAGTCTGCATCCACTGTACACTGTGTCAGTGTGTCACCCATTGTACCACGACTGTGTGTATCCACTTACCGCTACTGTCAGTGTGCATCCACTGTACCACTGCTGTCAGTGTGTCATCCACTGTACCACTGACTGTCAGTGTCATCCACTGTACCACGACTTGTCAGTGTGTCATCCCTTGTACCACGACTTCAGTGTGTCATCCATTGTACGAGTTTCAGTGTGTCACCCACTGTACCACTACTGTCAGTCTGTCATCCATTGTACCACGACTTCAGTGATCATCCATGTACCACGACTTTCAGTGTGCCATCCTTGTACCACGACTGTCAGTGTGTCATCCACTGTACCAGTATTGTCAGTGTGTCATCCATTGTACCACGACTTGTCAGTGTGTCATCCACTGTACCATACTGTCAGTGTGTCATCCATTGTACCACGACTGTCAGTGTGTCATCCACTGTTCCAGTTGTGTCTTGTCTACTGTCAGTGTGTCATCCACTGTACCACGACTTCAGTGTGTCATGCATTGAACCACTACTGTTAGTGTGTCATCCACTGTACCACTACAGTCAGTGTGTCATCCACTGTACTACTACTGTCAGTGTGTCATCCACTGTACCACTACTGTCAGTGTGTCATCCACTGTACCACTACTGTCAGTGTGTCATCCACTGTACCCGGACGTATGTGTGTCTCTGTGTACGCTGTCAGTGTGTCATCCACTGTACCACTACTGTCGGTGCGTCATCCACTGTACCACTACTGTCAGTGTGTCATCCACTGTACCACTACTGTCAGTGTGTCATCCACTGTACCACTACTGTCAGTGTGTCATCCACTGTACCACTACTGTCAGTGTGTCATCCACTGTACCACTACTGTCAGTGTGTCATCCACTGTACCACGTCATCCACTGTACCACTACTGTCAGTGTGTCATCCACTGTACCACGACTGTCAGTGTGTCATCCACTGTACCACTACTGTCAGTGTGTCATCCACTGTACCACTACTGTCAGTGTGTCATCCACTGTACCACTACTGTTAGTGTGTCATCCACTGTACCACTACTGTCAGTGTGTCATCCACTGTACCACGTCATCCACTGTACCACTACTGTGAGTGTGTCATCCACTGTACCACGACTGTCAGTCTGTCATCCACTGTACCACTACTGTCAGTGTGTCATCCACTGTACCACGTCATCCAGTGTACCACTACTGTCAGTGTGTCATCCACTGTACCACGACTGTCAGTGTGTCATCCACTGTACCAAGACTGTCAGTGTGTCATCCACTGTACCACGAAAGTCAGTGTGTCATCCACTGTACCACTACTGTCAGTGTGTCATCTACTGTACCACTATCTGTCACCACTGTACCTGCTGTCAGTGTGTCATCCACTGTACCACTACTGTCAGTGTGTCATCCACTGTACCACTACTGTCAGTGTGTCCTCCACTGTACCACTGCTGTCAGTGTGTCCTCCACTGTACCACTACTGTCAGTGTGTCATCCACTGTACCACGACTGTCAGTGTGTCATCCACTGTACCACTACTGTCAGTGTGTCATCCACTGTACCACTACTGTCAGAGTGTCATCCACTGTACCACGACTGTCAGTGTGTCATCTATTGTTCCACTACTGTCAGTGTGTCATCCATTGTACCACTACTTCAGTGTGTTATCCACTGTACACTACTGTCAGTGTGTTATCCAATGTATCACTACTGTCAATGTGTCATCCACTGTACCACTACTGTCAGCGTGTCATCCACTGTACCACTACTGTCAGCGTGTCATCCACTGTACCACTACTGTCAGCGTGTCATCCATCGTACCACTGCTGTCAGTGTGTCATTCATCGTACCACTACTGTCAGTGTGTCATCCACTGTACCACTACTGTCAGTGTGTCATCCACTGTACCACTACCGTCAGTGTGTCATCCACTGTACCACTGCTGTCAGTGTGTCATCCACTGTACCACTGCTGTCAGTGTGTCATCCACTGTACCACTACTGTCAGTGTGTCATCCACTGTACCACTAGTGTCAGTGTGTCATCCACTGCACCACTGCTGTCAGTGTGTCATTCACTGTACCACTGCTGTCAGTGTGTCATTCACTGTACCACTATTGTCAGTGTGTCATCCACTGTACCACTACTGTCACTGTGTCATCCACTGTACCACTACTGTCAGTGTGTCATCCACTGAACCACTGCTGTCAGTGTGTTATCCACTGTACCACTGCTGTCAGTGTGTCATCCACTGTACCACTAGTGTCAGTGTGTCATCTACTGTACCATTACTGTCAGTGTGCCATCCACTGTACCACTACTGTCAGTGTGTCATCCATTGTACCACTACTGTCAGTGTGTCATCCACTGTACCACTACTGTCAGTGTGTCATCCACTGTACCACTACTGTCAGTGTGTCATTTATTGTACCACTACCGTCAGTGTGTCATCCACTGTACCACTGCTGTCAGTGTGTCATCCACAGTACCACTATGTCAGTGTGTCATCCACTGTACCACTACTGTCAGTGTGTCATCCATTGTACCACTACTGTCAGTGTGTCATCCACTGTACCACTACTGTCAGTGTGTCATCCACTGTACCACTACTGTCAGTGTGTCATTTATTGTACCACTACCGTCAGTGTGTCATCCACTGTACCACTGCTGTCAGTGTGTCATCCACAGTACCACTACTGTCAGTGTGTCATCCACTGTACCACTACTGTCAGTGTGTCATCCACTGTTCCACTGCTGTCAGTGTGTCATCCACTGTACCACTACTGTCAGTGTGTCATCCACTGTTCCACTACTGTCAGTGTGTCATCCACTGTACCACTACTGTCAGTGTGTCATCCACTGTACCACTGCTGTCAGTGTGTCATCCACTGTACCACTACTGTCAGTGTGTCTGTACCAGTACTGTCAGTGTGTCATCCACTGTACCACTGCTGTCAGTGTGTCATCCACTGTACCACTGCTGTCAGTGTGTCATCCACTGTACCACTAGTGTCAGTGTGTCATCCACTGTACCACTACTGTCAGTGTGTCATCCACTGTACCACTACTGTCAGTGTGTCATCCACTGTACCACTACTGTCAGCGTGTCATCCATCGTACCACTACTGTCAGCGTGTCATCCATCGTACCACGTGGGAAAGTGAGAGAAGAAAAGAGGAGAGGGAGTAAGGGGTGGGGGGGCGGGGGGGGGGGGGGTGGACAGGAGATTGTTACATAACTACAGAAATGGAATCTCCCAGAATTGCACAGTCACAAGGGACTGATATATTTCACGAAGGTAGAGAAGGGGTAGGGTAGTGAGTGGGGTTTAGAGGCGGATTTGGAGTAACGTAACTATATGGTCACAAAAGTGTAACGTAACTATATGGTCACAAAGGTGTAACGTAACTATATGGTCACAAAGGTGTAACGTAACTATATGGTCACAAAGGTGTAACGTTACTATATGGTCACAAAGGTGTAACGTAACTGTATGGTCACAAAGGTGTAACGTCACTATGTGGTCACAAAGGTGTAACGTCACTATATGGGCACAAAGGTGTAACGTAACTATATGGTCACAAAGGTGTAACGTCACTACATGGTCACAAAGGTGTAACGTCACTATATGGTCACAAAGGTGTAACGTCACTATATGGTCACAAAGGTGTGGCGTAACTATCTGGTCACAAAGGTGTAACGTAACTATATAGGCACAAAGGTGTAAGGTAACTATATGGTCACAAAGGTGTAACGTGACTATATAGGCACAAAAGGCACCAGAACAATAAAGTCACAAAACGGTAACATAACTATAGTCACAATGGGGGAATATATTTGTACAGTTACAAGGGGGAGAACAAGTTATAGTCACAAGGAAGGGGGGGGGGGGGCACTTATGCCTTCTCGCAAAGGGGCGAGTGCAACTGCATTGCTACCAAAGGCGGAACGCAACTGTTAAGTTTCAAAGGTGGAATGCAAGTGTATGGTTACCAATTGGAGAACACGAGCGTAGAGTCACAAAGGGAGCAGTTCAATGCAGAAACAGTACAATAGTAGGCATCAGAATACCATCAACAGCCAGAGCGTTCTCTAGAAAATCAGACGATTAGCGGTTGGTACTTTTTTTTTTTTTAAAGAAAAAAAGACAAAAACAAACAAACAGAACGTGATTACATCAGTTGATATTTTCAATTCGTTTGAAAAATCACATGGTTTGAAACTGAATATTCTTATAACAAAAGCACTGGTGCTGGACAAGCAGATCTATGAATAGAACATTCCGTGTCAATTAGTTCCTTTGAGACCTAATGGCAAAGCACAATGGAAAAAAAAAATGACAGTATTCAAGCCATGACCAAGATTTCGAGCAAACGAGACCTAAGTTTTCATGGTACTATCCTGATCATAAAGACCTTCACATTGACTCGAGTGATGTTTGTAATGTTATCAACTGGCATTCCAGAAACAGTCTGGAATCAGATGAATTCTCTGTTTTTCAAATTTATCTGGTAAAGAAACTCTGGCAGTTGGAGAGCTTTTGAAAAGGTAGAGATGAAAATAATGGAATCCTGCAATGAAGTAGATGGATTAAACATGGTGAGCTTGATAGAACATCAAAAGCTATGTACTTACAGCCGGCTAGAAAGCTCTTTCACATTTAAAATGAGAACTGGGGTGTACTACCAAGTGGCATTTAAGTGAAATGGCAAATCGCAATAAAAATGTTATGGTAAACTACACCAAACCAAACGCAACTGAATGGATTTGACAATGACATCTGGAAAGACGCTACTGCAACTTATTCAAATAACACAGCTGAAATAAAAATGGAAGTTGTTGAACCGTAACAATTATTATGTTACTTCACAATGATGTATGAAAATACAAAAGTAAAGTCTCATATTATCGACGATGGGCTGCAAATTGATTGGAACACATGACAGATATAATTCATAAATCTGAAAACTTTTCACCCACTTTAAATGGAATCGAATCTAAACTGGGTCGATCTGATGTACTTACAGGTTTTTTGTACAACCAAATGTACGATGCTATTCCAAAATTTAGGCTGAATTGGATCCAAAGAGATGCTGTACCACAAGACCGTTCCTAGGACTTTCCCTGCTATACAGACTCTTTGAATAAAGAAAACAAAACTACTAAAATAAAAAGAAAAAAATGAGAGGAAAAACGAAATCAGTCTGCTGTGCCACATGCTTGTCAACTCAGGCAAAGAAAACTTAACTTTTCGATCAACGAAAATGTTTGGATCTGACCAAGGAAAAATTTCCAAACAAACAAACTGCCATGGAAAATGGAATTACAATATATACCCCACAAATATCAATGTATGTAAACGAAATTTAAAAGCTAGAACGAATGGAATATCGTGCTGACCAAATCGATTTTATTTAACAATGTTTATTTCGGTGCCCATTGGTGAATACATCCTAAAAACACATAAAATTTCGGATATATCGCTAGCACCGTTGTAAGATTGACCGGAACAGGTGCTTTATCTAGATTTCAAAAGAAGTTTACATATATACAAACTTAACTCGATTAATCGCATTGTTCTCATAGATAACATGAGCGCAAATGTTGCCAGACAAACAAACGCATTACAACTTTTACAGCGAATCTTAGTTCAACAGAGGTGTATCAGAAAACAGTTTAAATGACATGACACATCTTAAAGGTCATGTAGCTGATTAGTGCATTGAATTTTACTGATCTTTCCGATCAAAGTAATTGTAACACTTCTATTGTTGTTTAAGAACATTAGAATGAGACGTACGATCCTAATAAATACCCTGTGTACATCCTTTGTATTGTTCCTGCCCGCTCCCTCCTCCCCATCTCTCTCTCTCTCTCACTCTCTCTCTCTCTCTCTCTCTCTCTCTCTCCCCCACCCCCCCCCTCCCCCCCCCCCCCATCCCACCCGCACTAAATTTAACAAAATACGAGTGTCAGCACACACCACACATTAGAACATAAATGTTCTCAGACGGTTTGTATTGAATCCTAAAGCCCTAACAACAGCAAGAAAAGGTCCATCTGAATCTAAGCCTACAACAGCAAGAAAGGTCCATCTGAATCCTAAGCCTAACAACAGCAAGAAAAGGTCCATCTGAATCCTAAAGCCCTAACAACAGCAAGAAAAGGTCCATCTGAATCCTAAAGCCCTAAAACAGCAAGAAAAGGTCCATCTGAATCCTAAAGCCCTAACAACAGCAAGAAAAGGTCCATCTGAATCCTAAAGCCCTAACAACAGCAAGAAAAGGTCCATCTGCAGCAAACAACACATAAAACACAGGGTATGGACGAGTCCGGAAAGAGAGAGAGAGAGAGAGGAGAGAGAGAGAGAGAGAGAGAGAGCGAGAGAGAGAGAGAGAGAGAGAGAGAGAGAGGGAGAGAGACAGCGAGAGACAGACAGACGGACAGACAGACAGACACAGACAGACAGACAGACGGACAGAGAGAGACAGAGACTGAGAGAAAGAAAGAAAGAAAGACAGACAGACAGACAGACAGACAGACAGAGAGAGAGAGAGAGAGAGAGAGAGTGAGAGAGCGAGAGAGAGAGAGAGAGAGAGAGAGAGAGCGAGAGAGAGAGAGAGACAGACACAGACAGACAGACAGACAGACAGACACAGACAGACAGACAGACAGACAGACGGACAGAGAGAGACAGAGACTAAGAGAAAGAAAGAAAGACAGACAGACAGACAGACAGACAGAGAGAGAGAGAGAGAGAGAGAGAGAGAGGGAGGGAGGGGGGGGGAATAGGATAGAAGGTCCACTTTAAAAAGGGGAAAAATTGGGGAAAAAAATTTTTTGAGGACCCACAAAAAATCAGAAAGAGACAACTGCAAATGTATAATCAAAAGATGGATTATGACTGCGTAATCATGAAGGGAGAATATAAATGGATATTCACAAAGGGGGAACACAACTGAATAGTCTTAAATATAACCTTAAAGCCACCAACATGATACATTATTGTGCAGATAACGAACATTGAACATTACTGTAAAGTCAAAAAGGGAGAACATAACTGTATAGTCACATTGGGGGAAGGTAACTACATGGTCTTACAGGGGAACAATGCATATTCGCAAAGACGGAACATAGCAGAGACAGAATATACTTGCCTACTCACAATAAGGAAACGTAACTCAGCAGTCACAAAAAGGGAACGTAACTGTTGGGTCACAAAGGAGGAATGTCTCTATCATAGTATAAAAGGGGAACCACCACTGCAGAGTCACAAAATGGAATGCAACAGTATAGTCACAAACCAGAACATACCTGTATACCCACAAAGGAGAACTTTCTTACCGTCTCAAGGGAGAAATATTACTATACAGTCACTAATGGGAAACATGGTTTTATAATTAGAAAGGCAAAACAACAATGTATAGTCACAGAGGTGGAGCTTAACTAGACAGTGAAAAGGGAGGCATATAATTGTCACGGCACTATAAGATGATAGCTATGACATCCCTAAAAGCCAACTGATTTCCATCAGAATGAATGCCGTAACTGCTGTGTCACATACTTCGACCATACAGAAAGAAAATAAAATAATTTCACTTGCTTCAAAAAGGCTACAAAATGACCGAGCCTACGTAACGATTTCCTTGAAAGCTAAATAGGAAAAAAAGTCAGTTCTAAGATGTTTTAAGATTACAGGCAAATCCCAAGACCGTTATTCAATCCAAGCCGATTTCGTCAAAGTCGATGTGATCGTCAGATTGAAACAGAAGTTACACACAGGTTATCACGTGCGAGCATGAAGTAAAGACATTAACAACCCACAAGGAATAGATTAACAAGCAAAGTAACGAATAAATAACCCATTCTCTCTCTCTCTCTCTCTCTCTCTCTCTCTCTCTCTCTCTCACACACACACACACACACACATACACTCACACACACACTCACACACCTACACAAACACAAACACACACACACACACACACACACACACACACACACACACACACACACTACCCACCTTCACACCCACACACACACACTGACAATATTCCGCAGGAAAAATGAATGTCTGATATCTCCTTTTTCCTGGTCGCTCGCCTTTCCCTGGAACCAGCCCGAATGGTTACCATGGCAACAAGACCCAAAGAATCGCCCTGTTTCCAACGACACCTGCATTTCCAGTTCTACAGGCATCAGGAACTGAGAAACCGATTGAAGAAGAGAATGGTCTTGCCATGCTGATAAGG
>CM065721.1:4211495-4213995 GCA_033310375.1 Conus canariensis | reverse complement strand
CCAACAGACAGATGGCACAAGCCACAAGAATGTCCAACAGGCAGATGGCACAAGACATAAGAATGGCCAACAGATGGCACTAGTCATAAGAATGGCCAACAGACAGATGGCACAAGTCAGAAGAATGGCCAACAGACAGATGGCACAAGCCACACGAATGGCCAACAGACAGATGGCACAAGCCACAAGAATGGCCAACAAACAGATGGCACAAGTCACACCAATGGCCAACAGACAGATGGCACAAGTCACACCAATGGCCAACAGACAGATGGCACAAGCCACAAGAATGGCCAACAAACAGATGGCACAAGCCACAAGAATGGCCAACAGACAGATAGCACAAGCCACAAGAATGGCCAACAAACAGATGGCACAAGTAACACCAATGGCCAACAGACAGATGGCACAAGTCACACCAATGGCCAACAAACAGATGGCACAAGTCACACCAATGGCCAACAGACAGATGGCACAAGCCACAAGAATGGCCAACAAACAGATGGCACAAGTCACACCAATGGCCAACAGACAGATGGCACAAGTCACAAGAATGGCCAACAAACAGATGGCACAAGTCACACCAATGGCCAACAGACAGATGGCACAAGCCACAAGAATGGCCAACAAACAGATGGCACAAGTCACAAGAATGTCCAACAGGCAGATGGCACAAGACACAAGAATGGCCAACAAACAGATGGCACAAGTCACACCAATGGCCAACAGACAGATGGCACAAGCCACAAGAATGGCCAACAGACAGATGGCGGAAGTAACAAGAATGTCCAACAGACAGATGGCACAAGTAACAAGAATGTCCAACAGACAGATGGCACAAGTCACAAGAATGGCCAACAGACAGATGGCACAAGTCACACGAATGGCCAACAGACAGATGGCACAAGTCACACGAATGGCCAACAGATAGATGGCACAAGCCACAAGAATGACCAACAGACAGATGGCACAAACCACAACAATGGCCAACAGAGAGATGGCACAAGTCACGAGAATGGCCAACAGACAGATGGCACAAGTCACGAGAATGGCCGTTGGTCAATGGGCGCACTGTCAGTCTTCGTTAAGCCACAAAGAGGGCAGGCACCTCAGCATGGGGGAGGAACCAGCAAGCGACGGTTGATTCAGTCTGTGAAGAGCGGGTCAGGTTTGCATCTCATTGCTGGCTGCATGAAGTGTTTTCCAACGAGGCAACATCGCCGTAACTGGACTGGCGTGTGTGTGTGTGTGAGTGAGTGAGTGAGTGAGTGAGTGTGCGTGCGTGCGTGTGTGAGTGTGTGTGTGTGTGTGTGTGTGTGTGTGTGTGTGTGTGTGTGAATGAGTGTGTGGTGTGTGTGTGTGTGTGTGTGTGTGTGTGTGTGTGTGTGTGTGTGTGTGTGCGACTGAGTGAGCGCGCGCGCGCGCGCGCGCGCGCGCGCGCGTGTGTGTGTGTGCGTGTGTGCGTGCGTGCGTGCGTGCGTGCGTGCGTGCGTGGTGTGTGTGTGTGTGTGTGTGTGTGTGTGTGTGTGTGTGTGCGTGCACGCGCGCGCGCGCGACTGAGTGAGCGTGTGTGTTTGTGTATGTGTGTGTGTGTGTGGTGTGTGTGTATGTGTGTGTGTGTGTGTGTGTGTGTGTGTGTGTGTGTGTGTGTTGCGTGCGCGCGCGCATGTGTGTATGTACGGTTTGACCACGCATAGGCCATAAGAGAGAGAGGGGGGGATAGAGAGACAGATAGAGAGACAGAGAGAGAGAGAGAGAGAGAGAGAGAGAGAGAGAGAGAGAGAGAGGAGGAGGACAGCTAGAGAGATAGAGAGATCAAGAGAGAGGGGAGGAGCACTCTTCCTGCCCTCGGTCAGACTGAACCGAGCAGTGAACTCCGAGGGTCAGAGGGCTGTTCAAGGTGGACGTATTTCTGAGCTAAACGCCCTGGGAGGCCTCTCCAAGACTCATGAACCATTGACCATAAACACATTGCACCGCGCCCCAATGATCTGATCGTACGGTGATCTTGCTCAACGTCTTGACAGAACACAAAGCGTGCCCCTCTCTACTTGTCAGTCTACCTGCCTGCCTGCCTGCCTGGGGTGGGGCAGGTGGACGATACCCCCTGTGGAGAAACCGGGCAGGGGAGGGGGGCAAAGTGTCCTTCTGCCCCCCCCCCCCCCCCCCCCCCCGCACACACACACACACGCACACCCTCTCCTCCAGCTTGTCAAATGCCATTCTAAACAAACCCTGGAATAACTGGACAAATTGCTCGAGCTGTAGTATCTGACAGTGCCTGTGACGACAACAACCACAGAAAGGATCGGGGCAAAGTCCTAGTTTAAGCCCCCTCCCCCCCCCCCCCCGCCTCCTCTTTGTCTGGACGTCATTGACTGGTGCTCTCACAGAGAGAATAGAAACCTAGCTTCGTGCAGCGATGACCCAGGAGAAACTCCGCCTGACATTGCACGCTGCCCTGGGTGCTTCAGAGGAGCCGCCCAAATGACCTTGAAGC
>CM065721.1:4201495-4206495 GCA_033310375.1 Conus canariensis | reverse complement strand
AGAGAGAGAGAGAGAGAGAGAGAGAGAGAGAGTGTGTGTGTGTGTGTGTGCGCGCGCGTGTGTGTATGAGTGCAGTGTGAGTGCAGTGTAAGCGTGTGTGTGTGTGTGTGCGTGTGTGTGTGTGTGTGTGTGTGTGTGTGTGTGTGTGTGTGTGTGTGTGTGTGTGTGTGTGTGTGTGTGTGTGTGTGAGATACACACAGAGAGACAGAGAAAGAGAATGTGTGTGTGTGAGACGGGGAGGGGGTGGGGGTGGGGGTGAGCTGCATAATCCTGTATTTCCGAAGAGGTCATATTCTGCCCTTAAATGTCTCCTTAAACTTACATTTAATCCCACGGCGCCGTCAGACATGAATCGTTTATCGTCCCGTAGAGTCCATTTAACCTTTTGGTTGACCCAGCACAGTAGGGCGACAGTAGTTCAATATGGATCAGTCAGTCAATCTGTCTGTCTGTCCGTCCGTCTGTCTGTCTGTCTTAGGACCAATTTCACTGGACATAGATCAAAAAGAAAAAGACCAACAATGTTTCAATGACAAAACAACGAGTACTTAAGTGCAGTTGAACACTGTGAAGAGATCGGAAAAAACAAATTGTTCCCTGGAAGCACACTGAACACAAATACTTCGTGAAATACACACAACATAAACTTCATGAAACACAGAAAAACACATATGGCTTTTCATGAACCAGACGCAACACAAACTATTGTGCATCAAAGACTCAACACAACTTTGATCATGAAATACACACAACACAAACAGTTGTTCATGAAACGCATGTAATTAAGTTGTTCATGAAACACACACACGACACAGACTTACCAATGAAACACACATCATACGAACAGTTGTTCACCAAGCATGCTCAGTACAAACAGTTGTTCACGAAACACACATATCACAAACAGTTGTGTATAAAAGAAAACACAGTGGGAACAGTTGTTCACGAAACACACACACTACGAACAATCGTTCATCAAACACTCTACGCAAACGGTTGTTAACGAAACGGACACAGCACAAACAATTGTTTATGAAACACATACAACAAAAAAAAGTTGTCCATCAAACACACTCAACATAGACAGCTGATGAAACACACTCATCACAAACAGTTGCTCAGCAAACACACTATTGGTTGTTCGTGAAAAAACACACGAATAACTGGTAAAGAAACACACGCAGCACAACAGCCGTTTATGAAACACACACATCAGTTGCTCACGAAACACATACACAATACGACAGTTGTCGATGAAACACTCACAACAGTTGTGTCTCAAGCACACACAACACAACGGTTGTTCATGAAACGCACACAACACAACAGCTGTTCTTCAAACCTACAACAATAGAGCAGTTGTTCATGAAACACACACAACACAAACAAAACAAACAGTTGCTGATGCAACACTCACAACGTAATACTTGTTCATCAAGCACACAGTCCGACAAGTATTCTTGTAACACACACAACACAAACAGTTGTTCATCAAACACACGCAATGCAATTGCTAATCAAACATGCTGAACACAAATTGTTGATCAAAACTGCTCAGTCAATCAAAACATGAGAAACAGTAGGTCGTGAAAAACAAACAACACAAGCAGATGCTTCATTAAACACACAACATAAACAGGTGTTCACGATCACACAAAAAGGTGTTCATCAAACACACAAAACAAGCAAGTGTTCATCAAGCACACAACAGGAACAGGTGTTTATAAAACATACAACACAAAAAGGTGTTCATTAGGCACACAACACAAACAGGTGTTCATTAGAAACGCACAGCACAACGGCTTCAGTTCAACCACACATAACATAAACGGGTATTTCCAAAACACACTACACAAACAGGTATTCACTAAACACACACACACACACTACAAACAGGTGTTCTTGAGAAACACACAGCACAGCAGTTGATTGTCAAACAAGCAGAACACAAACTGGTCTTCATCAAACACATACACGACAAACAGGTGTTCTTAAGAAACACCTAGCACAGTGGTTGCTCTTCAAACGAACAGAACACAAACAGGTGTTCGTTAAACACACAACACAAACAGATGTTAATCAGACACACACACCACACACACACACACACACACACACAACAAACTACAAACAAGCGTTCTTGAGAAACATACAGGACAGCGGTTGCTTTCAAACGAACAAAACACAAACAAGTGTTCTTCGATCACACATAATTGCTCCTCAGACACAAGTAACACAACAGGCGTTCTTCAAACTCTGACAACACAAACAGAAGGAAGAGCAATAATTCTATAAGTCTAGTTGTCAGTCTACAAAATGGAAGGAACAATATCATAAAACACTTGATTGGAAAAAACAAATTGTGAAAGAATTACTAGAATAAGACTGGCATACACGCACACGTGTGTACACACACACACACACACACACACACACACACACACACACACACACACACACACACGGAGCTAGTCAACCAGCCAGCGAGCCAGACATACAGACAGGCAAACAGATAGACGGACAGAGAGAGAGAGAGAGAGAGAGAGAGAGAGAGAGAGAGAGAGAGAAGAGAGAGAGAGAGAGGTGGAAAAGGGGGAAAAAGATGGACTAAGGGCAGGAAAAAAGAAGATTAAAGGAAAGAAAGCATCCAGACCCTAAATTGACTGACCACAGGCAGCTCTTACCCCCCCCCCCCTCCATCCACACTACCCATCCCCTTACCTCCCCCTTTCTATCCCACTCACCACACTCCCATCACCACCTCTTGATGACGGCATCAGCGACAACCAAGTCTGGCGGCGGGTAGGCTGAGGAGTGGGGAGAGGGCGAGACAGAGAGGGAATGCTCCAATTAATTGGAGAGTCTCTCCATCTATCTGCTGACAACCATCAGCACTCTTTCCACCAGTGCAGCAGCAGCAGCAGGAGCCATGGGCCATGGATGGGGTGCCCAGGCACTGGTCTTGTAGGGAGTGAGGACCTGATCAAGTGCTGGCGAGCCATGCTCAGAGAGAGTGAGGAAGCCTGCCCTGCCCCTGTCCTGCTGGGGGATTTCAGGGCTGATAAAGTGTTGGCGAGCCATGTTCAGAGAGAGTGAGGAGGCCTGCCTGCCCCTGTCCTGCTGGGGGATCTTCAGGGCTGGAATGGATCTCCACAGCCCTCCTCCCACCACCACAGGCCACTGAGGAGGACAGTTGGCGATTTCCCGTTTACTTCAACAGGCTGTGTGGGAAGGATTTCTTTGGAATTAAAAAAAGGTATGATTGCCACGCTGCATTTCGAAACGACCTACTTAGTGAGATAATATTATTTTGTTACAAAGCAGATATCCACCTCCCACCACACACACATAGATATATATTTCAGTTCTCTGAAAATATTGGATACTGGAGTAAGCCAACGATACTTGTTGTACTTAAACTGACTGACTGTATTAGATAGATAGATAGATAGATAGATAGATAGATAGATAGATAGATAGATAGATAGATAGACTTAAGTAGAATCATTTCATCACATATCAGACTCAATCAATACCCACAGGCGCACGCGCGTACACACACACATACACACACACACACACACACACACACACACACACACACACATGCACACACTCACACACACTCACTCGAGCACGCACGCGCGCTCGCGCGCGCACACACACACACACACACACACATGCACACACACACACACACACATACACACACACACGCACACACACACACACACACACACACACACACATACACCACAGTCCCAGAGAGAGAGAGAGAGAGAGAGAGAGAGAGAGAGAGAGAGAGAGAGAGAGAGAGAGAGAGAGAGAGAGAGAATATCTCTTGCAGCCAGTCATTATAGAAATGATCCTTAAGAGTGTTGTTACGTTGTGGAAGTTGCCTGATCTCACAGATTTGGCACAAGTGTCCTCGAGATT
Organism: Conus canariensis; assembly: GCA_033310375.1. NCBI lineage: Eukaryota > Metazoa > Mollusca > Gastropoda > Neogastropoda > Conidae > Conus > Conus canariensis. The sequence goes on along the minus strand of CM065721.1, from coordinate 4,202,559 downwards.
TCCTTCAAGTTGTGTGTGGAATTGTTTGTTACAACTCTAAAACTGATCCTGTATTTCCTAATTCTTGTTTGTTAGAACTCTAAAACTGATCCTGAATTTCCTAAGTCCTAAATATCTGCAAAAGTATGCATGCTTGTTGAATCACTTTCATGGACATCAATTCCACAGCCCAGTCCCTCATGGACTTCACCAGCGTTTTGTGTCAGAAAGGATATTTATTCAGTTTGATCTAATGTGCTTAGGATCATTGATTTTTTATGCACTTTACTACAACTGTGTAGTTTTCATAGATACAATTGGCAGCCTCCACTCCCACTCCATCCCCTTCCGTCCAGTTTGAAAACTTTCATTGCAGAGTTCAAGTCTCCTGGCACTCTGTGCTTCATGCACTGTGATTACTGCCTCCGTAAATCTCTAGAAAGCACCAGCCTCTGCCCCACCATCAAATGATTCACAACAAATCACAAAATGGACCTCCACAACACTGTGATATACGTCCCATTCCATCACTGTACTGCATACAGTGTGCAGTTCTGTTTATCAACTGAGAGAGAGAGAGAGAGAGAGAGAGAGAGAGAGAGAGAGACAGAGACAGAGACAGAGACAGAGAGAGAGAGAGATGTGGGGGTGGGGAGAACAAATGGAATAAGGGCTGGAAAAAAGAAGATTAAATAAAAGAACATCCAGAGCCTATATCGACTGACCACAGGAAGTTCCCAGCCCTCCCCCCTCCTCAAGTCCCCAGCCCCCAATCCCCATCCCCTTATCTCCCCCTCTCTATCCCCACTCACCACACCTCCCATCACCACCCTCTTGATGACGGCGTCAGCGACAACCAAGTCTGGCGGCCGGTAGGCTGAGGAGCGGGGAGAGGGCGAGACAGGGAGGGAATTCTCCAATTAATTGGAGGTCTCTCCATCAATCTGCTGACCACCATCAGCACTCTTAACACCAGTACTGCAGCAGCAGCAGCAGCCACAGGCCGTGGATGGGGTGCCCAGGCACTGGTCTTGTACGGAGTGAGGAGCTGATGAAGTGTTGGTGAGCCATGTTCAGAGAGAGTG
>CM065721.1:4191495-4193995 GCA_033310375.1 Conus canariensis | reverse complement strand
TGTGTGGTGTGTGTGTGTGTGTGTGTGTGGCGCGCGCGCGCGCGCGCGCACGCGTGAGTGTGTGTGTGTGTACATGTGTGAGTGTGTATCCACGTGAGAGAGAAAATACTTAAGTATTACTGTATATGCAAATGTGTTTAAATTAGTAAATTCCAATCATATTGAAGGGGAGGGAAGGTCAGGATCAGGGGGGATAGGGGAGGGGTCGGGATGTGTGTGTGTGTGTGGGGGGGGGGGGGGGAGAGGGGAGGGATGTCGGCAATACTAATTGAAAAAAACCCAAAAAAACACAAACCATAATACAACCTAACACAACATTATCAAAACAGGGAATCAATCAGAGCAAGTTACCAATGGGACTCTTATACAGTCCCTGTACAATGCCAAATATTTGTAAATAATTCGAAAGTAACTTTTCGAAAGATGAGCGGGATGGCTCAATGTCTGAGAGCCAACTAGGCAAATGTTTTTTCAACTGCTGGCAAAGAAAAATAACATGAAACGGCGAGATATTTTCGCCACATACACACGTTACATTATGACTGAATTTCGTTTTAAATGCATCAAGTCTAAATCTAAAACCATGCTTGTGAATAGCATGTTGATGGTACTTTTTTCTGGCACCAAAAAATGTTTTTATAGATTTTTTACGCCAAAGGACATCAGAAATATCTCTTTCTTCTTGCTGCATTTTTATAAAACTCCAGCAAGTTTTTTTTTTTCCAAAAGATAACATCCTTCTTGTAGGGACAGGGGTATTTGTATTTTAATAGAATGGCTATGATTCTTTGCACCCTTTTTTGCTGTTTGGTCCGCCCATTCATTTGCAGATAATCCACAATGAGAAGGAACCCAACAGAAATTGACACTGGTACCACGTACAGACAGGAAATGAATTAAGTGAATAATTTCAGTGACAAGTTCCCCTCTTACTTTTGTATTAAATGAATTTAGCGCTTGCAAAACAGATTTAGAAGCTACACAAAACAGTATATGAAACAAAGAAACGGATAGATTCAGCAGATAATTCAAACCCATTGCAATAGCAACGAGTTCAGCTGTAAATATTGAAAAATGTTTTCCGATGTGATAGGATCGTTCCACTTTCAAGGCCGGGGTAACAACACCAGCTAGACCGTTATCGAGGACAGAACCATCTGTACAGACTTTCAAATGGTTTGAATAATGATTATCTATATGAGAGCGGACAGATGCAGAGACAGCTGGACCTTCCTCTTTCTTGAAATCTAAATAATCCGTGTGTGTGTGTGTGTGTGTGTGTGTGTGTGTGTGTGTGTGTGTGCGTGCTTGTGTGTGTGTGTGTGTGTGTGTGTGTGTGTGTGTGTGTGTGTGTGTGTGTGTGTGTGTGTGTCTGTGCGTGCGCGCCTGCGTGTATGTATAATGATTCCTGTTTCTTAAGATAAGTGTCTTTACACTGATTTCCCTTGTGTAGTGTGTACTCATGTGGCATTTTATGACCTTTTGAAAATCATTGTGGTAACTCAGTCATGCAGCACGCTTTCCTTCTGATATCATTCACGCTTGTACTAACACGCTACTGGTAACACCATTAGTTCAAAAACTGTAATCCTATCAGACTAGCGCACTGACAATACCAAAGGAACAATGTTCAAATCGTCAAATCATTGTGACGTTGTCTCGTCTTCCAGGGGGAGGAAGAGAGGCAATGTCGGGAGATGAGGATCAAGGGGAAACAAGAGGACTGGCGGTGACAGGAGCCGAGAATGACGAGGCTGACATCAAGTAGCATGTTCGACAATAATAAAGTCTTCAAGTACTGTGGTGAGGTTCAAAACACTGAGGGGGGGGGGGGGGGGGGGGGGGGGGCGGGGGCATTTGAAACATATACACCGGCTAATGTGTACGAGTTCAGCTCTCAGCCGGCGTGTTACGGATCATGGAGTGGTGGTGGTTATGGATGCCCAACAAGTCTTCGTTCTTCTCTGAACCGGACCTGTGATGACTTTAGCGTTTTCCACTTTGGGATTGAACGAGGAGCTCGGAGTTGTCACTGCATGTAAGACGATGAGAAAGCAGCTTGCATTGCAGATCTCTCTCTTCTCCCTCAAGTGCTTGTGGATGGTCTGCGTCACGTAGGCTGTCTTGAAGTGGAGTATTTTAGGTCTTCCAGGGAATTAATGAGGTGACTACGGGCTTCCCTGATTATAGTCCATTTAGAAGTATGATGAATGAATTTTTGTGTCTATTGGAGAGATATACACACATACAAACGCGCGCGCGCGCACGCACGCACACACACACATGCGCACGCACGCACGCACACACACACACACACACACACACACACACACACACACACAAAGAAGAAGAAGAAGAAGAAGAAGATCGATTGATGGATGGATGGGCCTGCCAGATGCGTCGTTTGAAAATCTGTGAACAGCTTGATTTGGTTCTTAAAACCAAAGATGCGGTAAATGTGAAAGCAACAACAACAAGGATGCACTGTCACATGCACGTG
>CM065721.1:4176495-4181495 GCA_033310375.1 Conus canariensis | reverse complement strand
TGTATTCAGCGAACGCGCACTGGAGTAATTACAACGTACTTTGATTTTGATCATCATAAGCCAGTCAAACCGTAAGAGCAGGATAGAGCCCTGTCAGGCAGTCTCAGACCAGGAAATCCATAGCATCGTTTTCATCCTCCTCATCCTCCATCAATAAGCCTTAGGAGAGGAAAAAAAGTATCCAACTTTGCGGCCCTTCATGGTGCCCTGCTCTCACAGTGGTGACCTCAGTTTTTATTTCCTCGCCGGCTCTCTACCCTTGGCCAGGTTCGTGTCCAGGCCTCCGGTATCGGCCCATACATGGGGACTGTCGTTGGACATATGTGGTGGCGCCCTCCGGAGGGAGGGAGAGCGCACTCACCCAGGCTCGGCGACTACGCTATTATTGCCGTCAGTGGGGGGGGGGGGGGGGACTTAGAGGGTGGTGTCCCGCGTATATTGGATACGAACAGGCGCGCCAGTGAACACCACCAAAGTGACTCGGCCGAAGTGCGTCGTCTCCCTATTTTTTTTTTTGTTGTTGTTCTTTTTCTTTTTTTTTCTTCTAATGTCTCCTTGGGCGGGTTTCTTAATGACGACCAGACATTGACTGCTCCCTGTGGATAGCCGGCGACGGGGGCAAAAGCGGGACAAGCAGGGTGTGGATGTGACCCAGAATGAGCCGCATGGGTGCAATGCCACTAAAGTGGTATGGAAGATCTCACAGCCCCTACTCCACCCCTACTCCCCACCCCTACCCATTCCTTCCCCCCCCCCTCGCCATCCCCCCCCCCCAAAAAAAAAAAAAAAAAAAAAGAGTCCAGATCGATTTAGTAAGACGAGCGAAACGAAAACAAAACACAAAAAACCCCAAGACCAGTGATTCTGAGAGCAATTCTAACCAACTAAATGGGTAAACCAATGGTAGACTGGCATTGCATTTTCTCCGGACTGTCTCGCTTCCCTTCCTGCCGCAATAACGTCATTATCTGACCACTCATCTTTCCGGCATTACAAGAGCGTGTCAGTTCAGTTCTCTGCCTTCATTAAAAAAAAAAAAAAATCCGTTCCTCCCTGATCGCTTTTTTAACATTTCTATTTTGCTATTATCACTTATTTTATTTTATTTCATTTTGTGTGTGTGCTTTTTTTTTTTTTTTTTTGGCTTGGTTTTGTTTAGCGAAGGCTTTTTTTTTTTTTTTGCCTTGAAGAGGTTTTCATAATTCTTTAAGTACACAATATAGAACAAGTATATGTGATATTACAATAAGATATGAATACACAAAAATGAAATTAACTAACCGAATACAGTAAGGGAACACTCCAATTGAAGATAAATGCAGTTTCCTCTTCTCTCTTCTCTCTTCCTCTCTCTCTCTCTCTCTCTCTCTCTCTTTGTAATTGTAGTACTCCTCTGCTTTTCACTTACTTGAATGCTCTTTCATCCCGTTCAAAGTCCTCAACTAAGCATTAAACCATCGAATTTTGGACATTTTACAATGTCCTATACATCTATATTTACATATATGTACAAAGGCGGTGACCATTATTAATGTAGAACAGGTACTATATAACAGAGGCTTGCAAAACTTTGGCCCATACAGTTCCTCCTGAATTTGGCATCGTCACGCTCAGTCCCTGTTTGCTATCCTGTGTGTGTGTGTGTGTGTGTGTGTGTGTGTGTGTGGTGTGTGTGTGTGTGTGTGTGTGTGTGTGTGGTGCGTGCGTGAGTGCGCGCGCGCGTTTGAGCAATTGCGTATGTATGTGTATGAGTGCGTGTGTGAGTATTTGTGTGCGCACGGATATATGTTTCTCTGTGTATGTGCGCGTGCTTGAGCGATTGTGTATATATGTTAACATGTGTGAGATGAAATGCAATACACTGCTTGCATTCTTATTGATAGAAAATTCATATCCTTGTCTATTCAGGGAGGCATTTGCCTGTTTGCGACGTCTGCAAAATATGATCACCGGCTGGGTCCAGATACATTGAACAATATTTCTCCATCCTATTTGCAAACTCTGTTAACACCACACAGCTACAGGCTTACACGGAGCTCTTCGAGTAGTCCGCCGAAGCGACCATGACATTGAACGAGAGTTGATAAAGCAATAAATAAATAAATAATTAAATAAAAGTGGAAAAAAATATGAAGTTCCAGAACCAACAAAAAAGAATACAAAAGGACTGGGAAAAGGTATGTGTATGTGTGTGTGTGTGTGTGTGTGGGGGGGGGGGGGGGGGGGAGGTTGGATGGGAAAAAAGAAAGAAAGAAAGAAAGAAAGGAAAAAAAAACAAAAACAAAACAGACGCTTGAAGCGGAGTGACGTCTGTCGTTTTGTCCTCTGTCTCGGGGGGGGGGGGGGGGGGGGGGGGGGGGGGGGGGGCAACCCGACCCGCTTTCTTCCCCTCCCCAAGCCCGCTGACGACTAAATCGCCTTGGTAGTGCAACGACGATACTGAAAACAATTCTGAACAAGAAAGGCGACGGACTCGACACAGCAATTTTGGCATCAGCTTACCGCGGATTGTTTGGCCAGGAAGGGCGTGCTTTGCCGGCAGTTCCGCCTGGCGACCTCACAACGGCCCGGGCGAAATTTGGCTGCGCGAAGAGTGTGCGCGCTGTTAGCCCATCCTGAGAATTAGGCACTATCCTTTTTTTGTTTGTTTGTTCTGCTCCTGATTGCTGACATGGTCAGCATGCTCGTTAGCTGATCAATCCGTCAGTCTGTCCATCTGTCAGTCTGTCTTCGCACATAATTCTTTTGGCCTACTCGCTCATTTGTGTTTGTTTTGAATGAATAAACAAGCGATACACATTCAGGATCATATTCCGAATCTTCTTCTTCTTCTTCTTCTTCTTCTGCGTACGCAGGCTGATACTCCTGGCGGACACTCCCATATGGACAGACAAGTATTAAACCCATCTGCCCAAGAAAGGGAGTGGAGTTTTTATCCCGCCATTAAGGCAGCCATACTCCATTGTGTGTCATCGAGTGTGCGATGTGTGTGTGTGTGTGTGTGTGTGTGTGTGTGTGTGTGTGCGTGCGGGTGCGTGCGTGCGTGCTGTGTGTGGTGTGTGTGTGTGTGTGCGTGCGTGCGTGCTGCGTGCGTGCGTGCGTGCGTGCGTGTGTGTGTGGGGTGTGTGTGTGTGTGTGTGTTGTATATGTGTGTGCATGTGTGTGTTTTGGCGCGCGCGCGCGCGCGGCGTGTGTGTGTGTGTGTGTGATATACATACAAATTATACTGTAAGGCCACAAGGCGTGTATGCACGGAGGTAAACAGCGATCAAAATCAACACACTAGCAATAACGACACACAAAACAAACAGCAATAACCCAAATGGATTGGCCAGGAGCGGAAGGGGAGGTGGAGGGGGGGGGGGTAAAGGAACCGATGGGGGAGTGGAGGAGGGGGTAAGGAGGGAGGCGGAGGGGCAGGCAGGGGTATGGCATGGGCGAGAGGAGGGGGTGTGGGAGGGGACTGGGCAGTCAGTCCCACTGGCGAAGCGAAGGACGCAGACAGGCAGAGAGAGGCCCACTGACATAGCGCAGACGTGATAATGATGCCAGTGCAGGGCGCAGTCAGTATGGAGTTGATTACAGCCTTCTTGCCCTACCAATCACTCACAATTTGCCATCACAGCTTGCCGCTCCTGCCAGACAGACCACCCCACCATTGCTTCCCCCTTTAGTCGTCAAGAAATCTATACACAACACACACACACACACACACGCGCGCGCGCGCATGCACATGCACACACATACGCGCGCACGCGCGCACGCACACACACACACACACACACACAAGGAGAGAGAGAGAGAGAGAGAGAGAGAGAGAGAGAGAGAGAGAGCACACACACACACACACACACACACACACACACACACACACACACACGGAGAGAAAGAGAAAGAAGAGAGGAAGAGACAGAGACAGAGACAGAGAGACATAGACAGACGAACAGACTGACAGAGACAGAATCATACACACGCACACGCACACACACACACACACACACACACACACACACACACAGCACGCACGCACACACATGTCCAGCCTAGGTAAAACAAAAGTATCCTCCCGGATGGGGGATTTCAGGCGTCCATGTGTATGTTTTTATTTCCAACAGGGATGGAGGTGGGGGGATGCTGCTTCGCACTGGAATAAGCAATCCGACTCCGAAGGAAATTTGTGTTTCGACTTGTATCTCTCTTCTCTCTCTCTCTCTCCTCCTCTCTCTCTCTCTCCTCTCTCTGTCTGTCTGTCTGTCTGTTCTGTCTATCTATCTGTCTGTCTGTCTCTCTTTGTCTCTATGTACCATTCCATCTGTTGATCTATCCAGTGATCGACTGATCGTGGATCCATGCATAGATCTTTCCCTGTGTTATTAACCAGATAAATATATAAATGTGTTTTTATGCGAAAGAGTGCTGATCAGTTTTGTCAACACCGCCCCAAACTCAGGGACGACAGAGTAAGGCTGGAAGGGAGGTTCTTTGTTTGTCAACATTATCCTTGTGCCGTTTCTTCATCGACTGCCTTCAAGAATGGCATTTTCCTGAAGAGGCTGCTTCATTTGTTTTTTCAACAGAAAGAGGAGGAGAATAGAAGAAGGAGGAAGAGGAGGAGGAGGGGAGGAGGAGGAGGAGGAGGGAGAGGAGGAGAGAGAGAGAGAAGAGAGAGAGAGAGAGAGAGAGAGAGAGAGAGAGAAGAGACTTTTGGGTCTTCTGTCTGAGCTCGTCCGTTCAGCTTCTTACACAAGTTTCTGTTGTTTTCTTCTTTCTTTTTTTTTTTTTTCTTGCTGGCGAACTGGTTGTCACAGGGCGAACCCATCAGTCCCAGCCTCTATCAGTGTGCGGCTGTCACAGATTTACAGCGTTGGTCTGGCTCGACGTCTTGTGTTTCAGACATATACAAGCTGACGACTACCCCTCACATCTTCGGTGCAGGCGGGGAGCCGTGTGAGTAATGGCTGGCTACACAGGGAGGGATGGCAGTGCTAATGTCTGTTGCA
>CM065721.1:4161495-4171495 GCA_033310375.1 Conus canariensis | reverse complement strand
GTGGGAGTGTTGTCTGGCAGTTGGAGCGCGTCCATGTCAGGAAGTTCTCCACCGACCTGATCCTCCCCCTGACAAAGCGCTGCCTGCCGGGCAACACCCCCCTCCATCGCCCACCATCCACGCCGTGGATTAAGGTGGGTAAACAGTCTCTCTCTATCTGTCTGTCTGTCTGTCTGTCTGTCTGTCTGTCTGTCTTCTCTCTCTCTCTCTCCTCTCTCTCTCTCTCTCTCTCTCTCTCCCACACACACACGCACACACATTCTCTCTCTCTCTCTCTCTCCTCTCTCTCTCTCTCCACATTCTCTTTCTCTCTCTGTCTCTCTCTCTCCACACACACACATTCTCTCTCTCTCTCTCTCTCTCTCTCTCTCTCTCTCTCTCTCTCTCTCTCTCCGTCTCGCTCTCTCTCATAACACACACACACTCTCTCTCTGTCCTCTCTCTCTCCGTCTCTCTCTCTCTCTCTCTCTCTCTCTATCTCTCCCTCCTCTCCCTACTCTCTCTCTCTCTCCTCTCTCTCTTCTCTCTCTCTTCGTGGTGTACGAATATAATTACACTTCCCGTGCTTCTTGTTCTAATGTTAACGTCAGAATCCATTTGCATGACAGAAAACGTTTCTTCCTCTGTGTGTGTGTGTGTGTGTGTGTGTGTGTGTGTGTGTGTGTGTGTGTGTGTTTGTGTGTGTGTGTGTGCAGTGTGTCGCTGCTTATCAGTAATGTGGCACCTGTCGGATGTGTGGTGTGTGACATGTTGTTGTTGTTGCACCGACGCGCGCTTATACAAAATAAAATTGGACACGTCGGGATGTGACTGAGTTGGAAAATGTTTTTCACAATCATTTACAGCAGAGAGAGAGAGAGAGAGAGAGAGAGAGAGAGAGAGAGAGAGACAGACAGACAGACAGACAGACAGAATAGACAGACAGGACAGAGATAGACAGACAGACAGACAGAGGGGTGGGGAGAGAGAGGGGGTGAGTGAGAGAGAGAGTGAGAGAGACACAGTGTGTGACAAAGAGAGACAGACAGACAGACAGAGACAGAGAGAGAGAGACAGAGAAACAGTGACAGAGAAACAGAGAGACAGAGACAGAACGAAGGAAAGAGAGACAGATAGATAGACAGACAGAGAGAGAGAGAGACAGAACAAAGGAGAGAGATAGAGAGAGAGAGAGAGAGAGACAGAGACAGACAGACAGACAGGCAGACAGATAGGCAGATAGACAAGGAGGCAGACAGAGACAGAGAGAGAGAGAGAGAAGCAGAGAGAGACAGAGACAAAGACAGAGAGAGAGAGGGGTGTAAGCGGGGGGTGGAGGTGGAGGTGGGGGGGGGGGGGGGGGGGTGGGGGGGGCAGGATGGCATTCCGACAGGCCTCCAGGAGCGGGAGGGAACGTACCGACCTATCTGGGGTACAGATGGAGCCTGAGCCCTGACGATTACAAATGCACGACAAGCACGCAACCGATAGGGTTGTCTCCCCTCCGGCTGCCCTGCCACGTCAGCCACATCAGGGAATGCAGATATCACGAGAGAGAGAGAGAGAGAGAGAGAGAGAGAGAGAGAGAGAGAGAGGAGAGAGAGAGAGAGAGAGATGGAGAGATGGATGGATGGTGGATGGATTTCGGAGGTGGAGAAGGATGGGAGGATGCTTGGAGGGGAGGTAATCGGGTGTCTCATTGAACGGCATATAACTGTACGAATAACTGCGTTAGCTGTTCCTGGTATCATTGAAAAATCGGTTTGTTTGTTGTTGTTGTTGTTGTTTGTAAAGAGGCGTTTTTTGGCTCAGACTTGTGTGGGTCGTACGCAGATAAGAGAGAGAGAGAGAGAGAGAGAGAGAGAGAGAGAGAGAGAGAGAGAGAGAGAGAGAGAGAGAAATTATAAGCTTCGCTGGGATTCTTTCTTTTTCAATGTTTAGTAACTTGAGCCAATAACGAATACATTAACAGCAGCTTTATTCTCATTTTCCTTAGATTTCTACAATGAAATCGAAAACCTTTTCAATGTCAAGTTTACAAATGCATGAAAATGTTTAAGCGCAACAGATGACAGGGTAAACGTGCGATTTACATTTGAGTATCCTGCTTTGAAAACCGATGTGATGGTCGCCTGTAATATCATTTCCTTTCATCCATTCCTGTAACCAGCTATTTATTCCCGTGCTAAGTATTTTACCACAGATATCACCGAGAGAATTGCCTTGTGAATTATCAGGATGGTTCACATCATCCCTTTCATTTGGACGCGGGAAGGCAGAGGGAGGGGGAGGGGGCAAAATGACTGACTGTCTCCAATTCTGTGAAGTTTCCATCAAACACTTTCAGGCAAACCAATATTGTCCAGCCTACGGGCTCTTTCGTAATTCTCCGATAATACCATCAGGTCCGGCAGCTTGAGAGAGACAGAGACAGAGACACAGAGAAAGAGAGAGAGAGAGAGAGAGAGAGAGAGAGAGAGAGAGAGGAGGTGATGAGGAAGGGAGGGAAGGAGAGAGAGAGTGTGTGTGTATGTGTGTGTGTATGTGTATGTGTGAGTGTGTGTGTGTGTGTGTGTGTGTGTGTGTGTGTGTGTGAAGAAAGAAGAGAGGAGAGAGAGAGAGAGAGAGGAGAGAGGGGAGGGAGATAGGTAGGGCGGGAGGGGAGGAGCCTGGAGATGGGTATGAGGGGGAACGGGGAAAGAGACAGGCACAGAAACAGAGACAGATATTGATTCTTTGGAGTTTTTTTTCTTTTTTTTTTTCTTTTTCTTTTTTTTGGTTTCACTCAACAATTTTCACCTCCGATAATTTCTCCCCCTCCTTTCCCTGTGGCGTCAGCAGTGAGCCTTTGGCACCTTGCTCGTTACCTCCCTTCCTCCTACCCAGCTGCTTGACCACTCCACCCAGGTGCTGATCTCCAACGGCTGCAGACCGGCTCTGGCCTTTATCACCTAGGAAAGCCACCCGTAACCCCCCACCCACATCAAACGTCTGTCTACTACTGGCCCATTTGTCGACCCGCACAGCAGGCTTCTTCTCTTTAGACCCTAACCCATTCTGCTATGGACATCTGTTCTCGTCAAAAAACAGTCAACATAATTATACATGTGTGGTGTGATAATCACAGGAGTTATGTCGGTGACATTGACGAATGATCGACAGACAACAATGTGAATACTAAAGTAAGAGAGAGAGAGAGAGAGAGAGAGAGAGAGAGAGAGAGAGAGAGAGAGAGAGAGAGATTGTGTGTGTGTGTGCGCGCGCATGCGTGCGCGCGCGTGTGTGTATGTGTGTGTGTGTGTGTGTGTGTGTGTGTGGGTGTGGGTGTGTGTGTGCGCTCGCGCGCGCGCGCATACTTTTATAGAGTTATTTCTGTGCATAATGCGTTAACAATGAATTTAAAATCAGAACATATGTTCGGTTAATGCAACGAAAAGATCGATAAACTATACTAGCCGACGCCCCCGGTTACAGTACAGCGGGATACGGCAAACAATTAAAACTTCCCCTCCAATCCACTCCAGTCCTCCGTCTGTAGTGCTGGATCCAAATCTATCATTTACCGCGAGTAAATGTTCTTTTGACCCACACCAGACGCCATAGTCATCAGGTCGCCTGTCGGCCACTTCAGTGGAGGGTCTCTTTGAACTGGGCACTCGTGCTGGACCTGTGGGTCCGGCCTCTCAGCGGGAAGCTTCTTAGAACCTACACCTGCTTCACCTCCCCTTCTTCCTGTCCCTATCACCCTCATCAGACCCTGACACGGGCGTGACGCCATTGTTATCTCTCATCATGCCCCAACACGGCACATTGTCCCTATCATCCCTCAAAATGCCCCAACACGGCACATTGTCCCTATCATCCCTCACATGCCCCAATACGGCACAGTGTCCCTATCATCTCTCACAATGCCCCAATACAGCATATTGTCCCTATCATCCCTCACGATGTCCCAACAGGACACATTGTCCTACACTCATCATGCCCAACAGATTGTCCTTCCCTCATGCCCCAACACGGCACATTGTCCCTATCATCCCTCATCAATGCCCCAACAGACACATTGGCATCATCCCTTATGCCCACCCCTTGTCCTATCTCCTCACATGCCCCAACAGGACACATTGTCCCTATCATCCCTCACAATGCCCCAACACGGCACATTGTCCCTATCATCCCTCATCATGCCCCAACACGGCACATTGTCCCTATCATCCCTCACAATGCCCCAACACGGCACATTGTCCCTATCATCCCTCACATGCCCCAACACGGCACATTGTCCCTATCATCCCTCACAATGCCCCAACACGGCACATTGTCCCTATCATCCCTCACAATGCCCCAACACGGCACATTGTCCCTATCATCCCTCACAATGCCCCAACACGGCACATTGTCCCTATCATCCCTCATCATGCCCCAACACGGCACATGTATCATCCTAATGCACGCATTGTCCCTATCATCCCTCACAATGCCCCAACACGGCACATTGTCCCTATCATCCCTCACAATGCCCCAACAGGACACATTGTCCCTATCATCCTCACAATGCCCCAACACGGCACATTGTCCCTATCATCCCTCACAATGCCCCAACACGGCACATTGTCCCTATCATCCCTCACAATGCCCCAACACGGCACATTGTCCCTATCATCCCTCACAATGCCCCCAACACGGCACATTGTCCCTATCATCCCTCACAATGCCCCAACACGGCACATTGTCCCTATCATCCCTCACATGCCCAACACGGCACATTGTCCCTATCATCCCTCACAATGCCCCAACAGGCACATTGTCCCTATCATCCCTCACAATGCCCCAACACGGCACATTGTCCCTATCATCCCTCACAATGCCCCAACATGTTGTAATGCCAGGCAATTGTCCCTATCATCCCTCACGATGTCCCAACAGGACACATTGTCCCTATCATCCTCACAATGCCCCAACACGGACACATTGTCCCTATCATCCCTCACGAATGCCCAACAGGACACATTGTCCTATCATCCTCACAATGCCCCAACAGGACACATTGTCCCTATCATCCCTCATCATGCCCCCAACAGGCACATTGTCCCTATCATCCCTCACGAATGTCCCAACAGGACACATTGTCCTATCATCCTCACAATGCCCCAACACGGCACATTGTCCCTATCATCCCTCACAATGCCCCAACAGGACACATTGTCCCTATCATCCTCACAATGCCCCAACACGCTACATTGTCCCTATCATCCCTCACATGCCCCAACACGGCACATTGTCCCTATCATCCCTCACAATGCCCAACAGGACACATTGTCCCTATCATCCCTCACAATGCCCCAACACGGCACATTGTCCTATCATCCTCACAATGCCCCAACACGGCACATTGTCCCTATCATCCCTCACAATGCCCCAACACGGCACATTGTCCCTATCATCCCTCACATGCCCAACAGGACACATTGTCCCTATCATCCCTCACAATGCCCAACACGGCACATTGTCCCTATCATCCCTCACAATGCCCCAACAAGGGCACATTGTCCCTATCATCCCTCACATGCCCCAACAGGGACACATTGTCCCTATATCCTCAATGCCCCAACACGGCACATTGTCCCTATCCATCCCTCACATGTCCCAACAGGACACATTGTCCCTATCATCTCTCACAATGCCCCAACAGGCACATTGTCCCTATCACCCCTCACATGCCCCAAAAGGCACATTGTCCTATCACCCTCATCATGCCCCAAAAGGGCACATTGTCCCTATCACCCTCATCATGCCCCAAAAGGCACATTGTCCCTATCACCCCTCATCATGCCCCAAAAGGTCACATTGTCCCTATCACCCCTCATCATGCCCCCAAAAGGTCACATTGTCCCTATCACCCTCATCATGCCCCAAAAAGGGTCACATTGTCTCTATCACCCCTCATCATGCCCCAAAAAGGTCACATTGTCCTATCACCCTCATCATGCCCCAAAAGGGTCACATTGTCCTATCACCCCTCATCATGCCCCAAAAGGGTACATTGTCTCTATCACCCCTCATCATGCCCCCAAAAGGGCACATTGTCTCTATCACCCCTCATCATGCCCCCAAAAGGTCACATTGTCTCTATCACCCCTCATCATGCCCCAAAAAGGTCACATTGTCTCTATCACCCCTCATCATGCCCCAAAAAGGCACATTGTCTCTATCACCCCTCATCATGCCCCAAAAAGGTCACATTGTCTCTATCACCCCTCATCATGCCCCAAAAGGTCACATTGTCCCTATCACCCCTCATCATGCCCCCAAAAGGTCACATTGTCTCTATCACCCCTCATCATGCCCCAAAAGGGCACATTGTCTCTATCACCCCTCATCATGCCCCCAAAAGGTCACATTGTCTCTATCACCCCTCATCATGCCCCAAAAGGTCACATTGTCTCTATCACCCCTCATCATAGCCCCCAAAAGGTCACATTGTCCCTATCACCCCTCATCATACCCCAAAGGGTACATTGTCCTCTATCACCCCTCATCATGCCCCAAAAGGTCACATTGTCCTATCACCCTCATCATGCCCCCAAAAGGTCACATTGTCCCTATCACCCCTCATCATGCCCCCAAAAGGGTCACATTGTCTCTATCACCCCTCATCATGCCCCAAAAGGGCACATTGTCTCTATCACCCCTCATCATGCCCCCAAAAGGTCACATTGTCTCTATCACCCCTCATCATGCCCCAAAGGTCACATTGTCCTATCACCCCTCATCATAGCCCCAAAAAGGTCACATTGTCCTATCACCCCTCATCATGCCCCAAAGGGCACAATGCCTCTATCACCCCTCATCATGCCCCCAAAAGGTCACATTGTCCCTATCACCCCTCATCATGCCCCCAAAAGGTCACATTGTCCCTATCACCCCTCATCATGCCCCCAAAAGGTCACATTGTCCCTATCACCCCTCATCATGCCGCAAAAAGGGCACATTGTCTCTATCATTCCTTTTCTGATACGTTGCCCTATGACGATCAGCTAGTGAATAATTTCTCCCCGAGGACTATTGGTGTAGTACCAATGATAGGACGAGGCTGGATGTGCTTGTGTGTGGAAGCCCCCTCCCCTTCTCCTCCAATGAAGTAAATAAACAAATACATGAAACAATCAAACAAATAAATACAACAAAATAAGCATGCATCACAAGCAGAAGACACAAAACAGACGGCAAACATTGCGGTCCTTAGTCTGTGTCCACTGCGCTCAGATAAAGCAACACCCCCACCAGCCCAGCATCTTTCCTCAACACCTGAGCATCAGCATCATTTTGTCTCACTTCACCAGTTCTGAGAGTAAAAACACATGCATGGCGCTTTTACACACACACAGCGTAGTTCTTAAGTAAGAGTACAGGGAAAAGCTGGGGAGGAAAAAAAAGGAACGAGTGTGAACGTAGAGTTTTTTTTACGGACATCGGGAGGAGTTGAGAAAGAGAAAGAGGGAGGTGACGGGGAGGAGGAGGAGGAGGAGGAGGAGGAGGAATGGAAGGCGAAGGGGAGGGAAGGGGGGTACCAGGACGAGGAGGCACCTCTCGTGGACCTTCCAATTAAAGGACATCAAAGCAGTCCAGGCCAGACGAGGTCGCCTGTGTGTGTGTTGGGTGGTGAGGTTGGTGAAGGGGAGATCAAGGACTCCAGCACCGTTGGCTGCCGGTCTCGGGAGGGAGACCCTGAACCCCCTCCCCAGAGAACCGATGACAAAGGGAAGCCACCCGCGTTTTGACGTGTAGACAAGCATGAATAACATCCCTTGGAAGCTGGGTCCAAATGGCGGTGGACTGAAAGCGTCGTTTGATGAGTGATGTCTTGTTAAGGTTGGGACTGTAAATCAGACCGACATTGGTAAGACCAGCACTGTGTGTGTGTGTGTGGGGGGGGGGGGGGGGGACACGCGCGTGTGTGTATGTATATGACAGAGAGAGAGAGAGAGAGAGAGAGGAGAGAGAGAGAGAGAGAGAGAGAGAGAGAGAGAGAGGAGAGAGAGAGAGAGAGAGAGAGAGAGAGAGAGAAGTTAGAATTAGATTCGACAAAAATACATTGATATCCTTAAAATGTTTGAGAGAGGAAAAAAAAATCTATTCTTAATTGTTATTATCAATATGATTGTTATGATCATAGTGGTGGTAATAAAAAGAAGAAGAAGAAGAAGAAGAAGAAGAAGAAGAAGAAGAAGAAGAAGAAGAAGAAGAAGAAGAAGAAGAAGTACAAAATGATGATGATGAGGAGGAGGAGGAAGAGGAGGAGAATAATGATGATATGATGATGATGATGATGATGATGATGATGATGATGATGGTAAGGAGGAAGATGAGGAGGAGGAGCAAGAGAAGGAGGAGGAGGGAGAGGAGGAGGAAGAGGAAGACGAAGGAGGAGGATTATCATCATGACTATCATAACCTCCGCGGCAATGTTTTCTCTCTCATCTGTTGGTTTGAATGTCAGCAGGACCATGCCAAAAGAAACAACCGATTATAACTAACTGGATGGAAAATGGAACGCCCCACACCCACACCCCGCCCCCCTAAAAAAAAAAGTTGGTACAGATCCGGATAAAAAAAACGAGCCCAAGATCCGTTCGACTTCAGCTGAGGTCTACGCTCTTCCGAACTCAATTCCAATTCTTCCTGTGACTGCTGGTGCTCTATCACTGACGGCTCTCAGAATAAGTTAATCTCAAATGCGAAAATCTTTGGGGGGGGGGGGGGGGGGGGGGGGGGGGTTTCTTCACTGAAACGATTGGTATTCAGAAGCAGTATTCAGAAGTCCTTCGAATGAGACTATAAACCGAGGTTCCGTGTGTGAACGCACGCAAAACATCTTGCACACACGTCAAATCCCATCACCAACTTTCGGAAGAGAAGACCAGTTTGGCCGTTGGTATGGATGACACGTTACACACAGCATGCACTTTCCCTGAAGATGGAGTATGGCTGCCTTAATGGCGGGATAAAAAAAGGTCATACACACAAAACTCCACTGCCTGACTATACAGGCAGTGTCTGCAGGAGTATCAGCCTGCGTACACAGAAAGAAAAGAAAGAAAGAAAGAAAGAAAAGAAAGTAAGAAAGAAAGAAGCAGTTAAACTGGAAAGTTCAGTGATTTAGTTATGCCTGAAACTGTTGGCGTTTGATCAGTGACGGAATTCAAAGGCAGCTGATCTGAGATGTTCAATTATCAAATTCCGACAAATATGTTGACTAAGCGGAAAAGGTATGAAAGTGACATCACCAACTAGGACAACGACGACGACAACAACAGCAAAAATCTGTGATGACGGCAATGATAACCACAAGCTGGCCATGACAAGCAGTCACAGAGAGAGAGAGAGAGAGAGAGAAGAGAGAGAGAGAGAGAGAGAGAGAGAGAGAGAGAGAGGAGAGAGAGAGAGAGAGAGAGAGAGAGAGAGAGAGAGAGAGAGAGAGAGAGAGAGAGGTGTAATGATAAAGGCGGATACGGGCAGAGTGTCTAACTGGTCTGTCCCGGTATCAGGTGAACTCAGCATAGCTGTCAGAGGTCTAAGTAAGGCGTCGTGTCGGGCGAAGAGGATATCTTATCATCTCCCCCTGCCAGAAGTGTAAGTAATACATCGTGTAGAGCAGATCTTACCTCCCTTTGTTGGAGATGTAAATACCGTATCGTGAAGGGCGAGGAGAAAACCCTTGTCACGGGTGCAACGCCTTGTGCAGGCAAAGAGGAAAGCTTATGTCCCCCTGTCACAGGTGTAGGTAACACACCGTGTAGGACAAAGAGGAAACCTTACCTCCCCCTGTCACAGCTGTAAGTAACACACCGTGTAGAGCAAAGAGGAAACCTTATGTCCCCCCTGTCACAGGTGTAAGTAACACACCGTGCAGGACAAAGAGGAAACCTTATGTCCCCCTGTCACAGGTGTAAGTAACACACCGTGTAGGACAAAGAGGAAACCTTACCTCCCCCTGTCACAGGTGTAAGTAACACACCGT
>CM065721.1:4143995-4151495 GCA_033310375.1 Conus canariensis | reverse complement strand
TGCCTATTCTCCCCGCCCGTCTCGGTGATTCGTTTGTCCACGGGTTTTTTGTTTGTTTGTTTGTTTTGGTTTTTTGTTTGTTTGTTTGTTTGTTTGTTTTTTTGCGGTGCGCTAACATTCATATTTAAAAATTGTGTGTGTGTGTGTGTGTGTGTGTGTGTGTGTGTGTGTGTGTGCTTGCGTGCGTGCGTGCGTGCTTGCTTATGGTCGTGTGTGTGTGTGTGTGTGTGTGTGTGTGTATGTGTGTGTGTGGTGTGTGTGTGTGTGTGTGTGTGTGTGTGTGTGTGTGAGTTGTGCGCGTGAGTTGTGCGCGTGTGTGTATGCGTGTATGTGTGTGTGTGTGTGTGTGTGTGTGTGTGTGTGTGTGTGTGTGTGTGTGGAGAGAGAGAGAGTGTGTGTGTATGTGTGTGTGTGTGTGTGAGCGTGTGTGTGTGTGTGTGTGTGTGTGTGTGTGTGTGTGTGTGTGTGTGTGTGTGTGTGTGTGTGTGTGGCGAGGGGAGTGGCGGAGGCGAGGGGGGGTGGGTGGGGTATGGATATTCTCGTGTGTGTGTGCGTAAGAGAAGGCTGTATACTAGTGAGGAATTACAGACATATTCGAACCAGTTTTGTACCAGTACTTTGCCGACATGGAAGAAAGCAAGCATTGTTAGGACTATATGGACAAGAAATAGCAAAACGTGCGCGCGCGCGCGCGTACGTGCGTGCGTGTGTGTGTGTGTGTGTGTGTGTGTGTGTTGTGTGTGTGTGTGTGTGTGTGTGTGTGTGTGTGTGTGTGTGTATGCGAGCGTGCGTGCGTGCGCTCACCTCGATTTATTGCCCAGATAGGCATGGAAGTTATCTCAGGCCCGAACTATGTATTGATCCAGCTGTTGAATGCGTAAATAGGTCTCATTACATGGCAGACAGTCAGAGAGAGAGAGGGCGGGGAAAGAAGGGGGTGGTGAGGTCGAGGGAAGGGGGCTTTGCTTCGCAATTACGTGTTTGCCGGAACGAAGCAGATAGCTCACTGATATTCCACTTGGTGTGTTTCATTGCCGATGATTGATTACTGTCGCGAAAGTTTGATCATTGGATATGTGTATGGGATGTGTTTCTGCGCATAATTATGCATGTGTGTGCGAGTATGCGTGCATGGGTCTTCCCAAGTGTGCATGCATTTCTCTGAACGTGCGTCTCAGTGGATCAATAAAACACATGCGTATCTTTCAGCATGCTGCCTATTATGTCTGTGAATATTTAAGAGCATGTGTATATGTGTCTTTTAGTGCACGGATATTGTAGGTTGTTTTCTGCTGTGTCTTCTTTTACGGATTGAAAACTGTGGGTCCGAGTCTCTCTCTCTCTCTCTCTCTCTCTCTCTCTCTCTCTCTCTCTCTCTCTCTCTCTCACACACACACACACACACACACACACAAAATTATATAATATATATATATATATATACACGCACGCGCGCGAGCATTCATACACACACGCATACACACACACACGCACGCACGCGAATGCACGCACGCAAACACACACGCATGAACGCACGCATGCACGCCCGCACGCGCGCGCACACACACACACACACACACACACACACACACACACACACACACACCACACACACACACACGCACACACACACGTACACACACACGCACGCACGCACACGCTCTCTCTGTCTTTCTGTCTCTGTCTCTGTCTCTCTCTCTCTCTCTCTCTCTCTCTCTCTCTTCTCTCTCTCTCTCTCTCTCCGGGACACGACATGAAATGGAACTCACTGTTCAGACTGGTTAAGACAAAGTTGAAATTGCTGGGACGGTGAACTCAAACTTTCTCCACCACCCTCTGCCTCCCGCCCCGCCCCCTCTCTCTCCTTCCCCCCCCTCCCCCGCCCCCAGCCTTTCTCTGTTCTTTAAATTGGAGAAAAGTCTACCCCTTCCACCACCACCCCACACACACACACATCCCAGCTTTCCTTCCTGCCTCCACCCTCTCCTCACCCCCCCCCCCCCCCCCCCCCCCCCCCCCACCGTCCCAATCCTCACGGCCACATGCTCCATTCCTCTGCCAAATTGACTAGCCAGCACCACTCTACTTTGTGGAGCCCCCGCCCCCCCCCCTTCTCCGCCCCCCCCCCCCTTCCCTCCACACACGCCCTTCTTCCCCGCAGCACCTTCCGCCCACCTGGTCTGGCACCGCGCAGGGCTGTGCATACCTGTGAATGTCAGAACTCTGTGGCAAGGGCATACCTCACCATGTCAAACGTCTGTTTTCTGCCGCCGTTGACCTCCGCGGCTGGAAGTGGAACTTCTCCCCCCTCCCCCAGAATCACCTGTTTTGTTGGAAGCCAGGGTTTTCTTCTTCTTCTTCTTCTTTTGCTGTACTTTCTGCCACTTGAAGTCTCTGAGAAATCACCTGTTTGTTGTCCGCTAGGTGTCTGCTGTACCTTTTCTACCAGTGGCACTGATCCCAGAATAACCCCGTGAGCGATGGTAAGAGAAAGGCGAAATTGTACAAAAATTGGTGTCAATGGCCGCAAATAGGTTAAAGAACAGAAAGACGGATAACCAACTGTACGTAATCGTGTCGACGAAATATGGAAACCACCTACTCAGCAAACACTCAGTTTCAGTTTCAGTTTCATCAAGGAGGCAGATGTCACTGCGTGCGGACTAGTCCATATACGCTGCACCACATCCGCTAAGTTTTGAGACCACACTACGCATGATTTGAAGCTGATGGATAAATGAATTAACAACTAAGATGAGAGAATTGAAGAAGAGGGTCTCGTGGCTACGACTCAGCAGATGTCTGACCTACGCATTAGCCCGACGCGCTGGTCAGACCTTGAGCGCCTACCTACCATTTTTTTTTTGTATGTGTGTGTAGTGAATGTACACATGATGTATAGGATGTATGGCACGGCCCATGTGTGTGCGCATGGTGTGTGTGTGTGTGTGTGTGTGTGTGTGTGTGTGTGTGTGTGTGTGTCTGCGTGTGCGCGCGCACGCTGTGCGCGCGTTTTTGTGTGTATGTGTGCGCGCATGTGTGTGTGTTATGTGTGTGTGTGCACGTGTGTGTGTGTGTGTGTGTGTGTGTGTGTGTGTGTGTGTGTGTGTGTGTGTGTGTGTAATTTGTGGGTTTGTGTGAGCACACACACGTATCTGCATATATATATGTACATATATCTGTGTATATGTGTGTGTCTTTGTATGTGGGCGTGTAACATGTGTATGTGTGTATGCATTTGTGCGTTCATGTGTATGAGTGTATGTGCACACGCGTGTGGGTGTGGACATGCACATGCACGCATGTGTATATGTGTGTGCGTAGGAGCGAGCGAGCGTACGCGCACACGTTTGTATGTGTGTGTGTGTGTGTGTGGTGTGTTGTGTGTGCTGTGTGTGTGTGTGTGTGTGTGGTGTGTGTGTGTGTGTGTGTGTGTGTGTGTGTATGCCGTGCGCGTGTGTGTGCACGTGTATGTGTGCAGCACGTGCGCACTCGCGCACGTGTGTGTGTATGTGTGTGTGTGTGTGTGTGTGTGTGTGTGTGTGTGTGTGTGTGTGTGTAGTGACTGCGTGCGAGAATGTTCAGAAGATGACTTAAGATCAAGAACAAGAACAAGACCATCAAATACAACATATATGTGCAACAATACTAGCACAACCCACACCGCGCGCACACAACACAACACAAACAATAGAACAACAACTTCTCCCCTCCCCCCCCACACCAGCCAACCCACACACACGCATCACCACACACACACACACCACCCACACACTCACATCATCACCTCACCCTACAACTCAAACGCTTGCACATCATGTCCATGGACTCTCTTAACACCTGGCATCACCCACTGAGAACTACACCAGCCCACACGTCTACGAGTTCGCTGGGGCCCTGAGAGATTTCACAAGTCTGATCTCAGTTGACATGTGTTTTCATCTTTTGTGTCTGTTATTGAAAGGTCCAGCAAGAGTTTGCCCCAATTCTAGGAGTCTTCGCAGTGCTGCCTTGAGATATTTCCAATGTTTGGTTGGTTGGTGATGTTTCTTGCTCTTCCCTTCAGTCTGGATGTGCGGCCACTTCCTCTCTTGGTGTTCAGATCTGAAGATGGTCTATGGTACAGTGGCTTTGCTCTTGTTTGCTGAACTGATTCTTCAGATTTCTCATCACATCTCATCGGCCGAGCCGTAATCCAGTTCTTATCGTTGCTTTGCCAGCCAGTGTGTCTGCTCTCTCGTTTCCTTTAACTCCAGCATGTCCAGGGCAGTACATCCATATGAGTCTCTCCAATGGAAGGCTGCGCATGAGTTCATTCCAAGCAGGGCTTCCCATTCCACTTTTCACTATCTGAAGTAGGTTCATGGAGTCAGTCAGTATCATGGATTGTTGAGTTTGAAACTGGCTTGTGGATGTAACACTCAAAGTAACGAACTGAACATCGTTAAGTCAAGCACAAAACAAACACTCAAGTGACACATTATATACACGAAACCTCTAACAAAATAAACGTCATGATAACCAAAATATTGGATAACTAAGCAAAAACCGAACTAACTGAACCGCCGTTATCTGGGCATAAAAAGAACATAGAAATGACAAAGGGAACATCCATTATCGGCATAGCACAAAACGAACGCTACAATGACAAACTTAACACTGATACCTCAACACAAAACAAACACTGTGGCAAGCAGATTATTCAGCACCAACGAACACTTGAGCCAATAATTTAACACAAAACCTACACTACACCTAATACAGCAGTACAAAACCAAAACTACAATGAGAAAATAACACCTGATAATTCAGTACGAAACATCTCTTTAATGACAGCTTGTCCACCGATAACTCAACACGATGTAAACACTTTAATGGCAAACGGAATACCTGATAACTCAGCACTAAAGGAACACTATAGTGACAATCTGAACACCAATTATTCAGCACAAAACCAATGCTATGATGACGAACTGAACACTTGCTTAATCAACACAAAAGGAATAATACAATAACAAACTGAACACATGATAAGTCACTTTCTCCTGACGAGTGCCTGGTATCATATGATGTTTCGGCATTGTTCACCAGCGTCCCCGTCGAAGAAAGCATCCACATCATCAAAGCAAGACTCCAGGCTGACGACACTCTACCCCAGCGTACTACGCTTTCCGTGGACAGCATCTGCGAGCTCCTGGCTTGCTGCCTCAACACCACCTACTTCACGTTCCAAGGCAACTTCCACCAGCAGACGGCAGGAGCGGCCATGGGCTCTACAGTCAGCCCCATTGTAGCCAACCTCTTCATGGAGGACTTCGAGGAGAAGGCCCTGGCGTCTTACCATTCTCCTCCACGCTGTTGGGGCCGCTACGTGGACGACACCATGACCATCCTCAAGCGGGAGCTGGTGGAAGACTTCACTAACAATTTGAACAGTCAACACCCTGCTATCAAGTTCACTCGTGAGGTGGAGGAGGACAACTCGATTGCCATGCTAGATACACTCATTACATGGACAGAGGACAGCCTCTCCTTCAGTTGTACCGCAAACCTACCCACACCAACCAGTACCTGAAGTTCGAAAGCCACCAGCCGCTAGAACACAAACTCAGAGTGATACGCACCCTCACCATCGGGCCAACACCATCTGCTCTACTCAGGATGCCAAAGACCAGGAAATGGAACACCTCAAACTGGTTCTCACCATATCAGGCTATGAGAAGTGGGCGTGGAACATCCCGGCTAGCAAGAAGATCACACCGCATCCCACCCCCAAACAAGACCAAACCAGGCGTAAAGGACATGTCACCATCCTCTATGTCCGTGGTGTGACCGAAGCCTTGAGCAGGAAGATCAGGAAAACCGGCGTCTCCGTATATCCCAAACCCATCAACACCATCCGCACCCAGCTGGTCGCCCCCAAGGACAAAACTGATAAACTGGACAAGTCTGGAGTGATCTACCAAATAGACTGTCGTGACTGTGAAGAGAACCATGTCGGGGAAACTGAGAGAAACCTTCGAAAACGCTTGACAGAACACAAAAGAGAATCATCACCAGTAGGCGCCCACCTACACCCCCAGCAACATCAGTTTGAATATGACAACATCAGCGTTCTCGACCGTGACAATAGATGGTTTCAGCGTGGGGTGAAGGAGGCTATCCATATTGCCGCCAACAACCCCACACTCAACCGGGACCGGGGCAGACACATCTTGCCATCGGTGTACAACCCTTCATTGTTCAGTCACATGACCAGGGTTCGACCTGTGGTAGTGTGCAATGAACTCCAGTTCACCCAGTAGCAACACCACCGCTGATGAAGACGGACGGACGTCTGTCGAGAGCTCTAAGTAAGTGCTTATTTCCCAGCTGAGTGACCTGTCTAAATCCGGTAGTCGTTACATGATAAGTCATCCCAAAACAAACACTATAATGACAAACTGAATACATGATAACTCCGCACCAAACACCCAGTACCTCAGCACAGAACAAAGACAAACTGGATATTCACTAACTCAGCACAAAACACTTTAATGACAAACTGAAAAATTCAATAGCACAAAACAAAACTAATATGACAAACTGAATATTCAATAACCCAGGAGTGCAAAACAATCAGAATGTTAGTCAGTAACTCAGCACAAAACTAACACCATAATGACAAACCGAAGACCTGATAACTCAGCACAAAACGAATACTAATGATAAACCGAATACATATCAACTCTACAAAACGAAGAGAAAATGACAAACCAAATATCTGATGCCTCAGCACAAAACTAACACTGTAATGAAAGCCGAATATCTTATAACTCAACACAAAACTAATCTGTAATGACAAGCCGAATATCTTATAACTCAACACAAAACTAATCTGTAATGACAAGCTGAATATCTTATAACTCAACACAAAACAAATCTGTAATGACAAGCTGAATATCTTATAACTCAACACAAAACTAATCTGTAATGACAAGCCGAATATCTTATAACTCAACACAAAACTACACTGTAATGACAAGCCGAATATCTTATAACTCAACACAAAACTAAACACTGTAATGACAAGCCCAATATCTTATAACTCAACACAAAACTAATCTGTAATGACAATCCGAATATCTTATAACTCAACACAAACAACACTGTAATGACAGCGAATACTTATAATCAACAAACTAACACTGTAATGAAAGCCAATATCTATAACTCAACACAAAACTAATCTGAATGACAATCCGATATATATTATAACTCAACACAAACTAACACTGTAATGACAAGCCGAATATCTTACAACTCAAACACAAAACTAACACTGTAATGACAAGCTGAATATCTTATAACTCAACATAAAACTGATCTGTAAAGACAAGCGAATATCTTATAACTCAACACAAACTAATCTGTAATGACAAGCCGAAATCTTATAACTCAACACAACATAATCTGTAATGACAAGCCGAATATCTTATAACTCAACAAAACAAAACTGTA
>CM065721.1:4136495-4138995 GCA_033310375.1 Conus canariensis | reverse complement strand
CATTGATCACAACAGCCACCTTACCCCCATTGATCACAACAGCCACCTTACCCCCCATTGATCACAACACCACCTTACCCCCATTGATCACAACAGCCACCTTACCCCCATTGATCACAACAACCACCTTACCCCCATTGATCACAACAGCCACCTTACCCCCATTGATCACAACAGCCACCTTACCCCCGTTGATCACAACAGCCACCTTACCCCCTTGATCACAACAGCCACCTTACCCCCGTTGATCACAACAGCCACCTTACCCCCGTTGATCACAACAGCCACCTTACCCCCGTTGATCACAACAGCCACCTTACCCCCGTTGATCACAACAACCACCTTACCCCCATTGATCACAACAACCACCTTACCTCCGTTGATCACAACAGCCACCTTACCCCCGTTGATCACCACAGCCACCTTACCCCTATTGATCACCACAGCCACCTTACCCCTGTTGATCACAACAGCCACCTTACCCCCATTGATCACAACAGCCACCTTACCCCCATTGATCACAACAACCACCTTACCCCCGTTATCACACAGCCACTTAATCACAACAGCCACTTACCCCCGTTGATCACAACAGCCCACCCCTTACCCCCGTTGATCACAACAGCCACCTTACCCCCGTTGATCACCACAGCCACCTTACCCCCATTGATCACAACAGCCACCTTACCCCCATTGATCACAACAGCCACCTTACCCCCATTGATCACACAGCCACCTACCCCTTGATCACACAGCCACCTTACCCCCTTGATCACAACAGCCACCTTACCCCCATTGATCACAACAGCCACCTTACCCCCTTGATCACAACAGCCACCTTACCCCCATTGATCACAACAGCCACCTTACCCCCGTTGATTCACAACAGCCACCTTACCCCCACGTTGATCACAACAGCCACCTTACCCCGTTGATCACAACAGCCACCTTACCCCTTGATCACAACAGCCACCTTACCCCGTTGATCACAACAGCCACCTTACCCCGTTGATCACAACAGCCACCTTACCCCGTTGATCACAACAGCACCTTACCCCATTGATCACAACAGCCACCTTACCCCCGTTGATCACAACAGCCACCTTACCCCGTTGATCACAACAGCCACCTTACCTACACCCTTACGTTGATCACAACAGCCACCTTACCCCCGTTGATCACAACAGCCACCTTACCCCCGTTGATCACAACAGCCACCTTACCCCGTTGATCACAACAGCCATACCTTGAACCCCCGTTGATCACAACAAGCCACCTTACCTACAAACACCCCGTTCATCACACACACTCCACCTTACCACCCGTTGATCACAACACAGCCACCTACCTCACACACCTTACACCTCGTCCATCAATCTGCACTACTATACACACGCCCGATTCCCTGATCACCAGCACTTACTTTTGTTTGATGTCCTGCATCCTGATCACTACACACCACACTACACCACTCTACTACATCACCACAACACACAAACACACACATACACACACAGCTCGCGCGCGCGTCAGGCACGCACACACACGCGCGCGCGCGCAATATGTTGAATCTCTCTCTCTCTCTCTCTCTCTCTCTCTCTCTCTCTCTCTCTCTCTCTCTCTCTCTCTGTGCTGAGGTGTGTGTGTGTGTGTGTGTGTGTGTGGGTGTGTGTGTGTGTGTGTGTGTGTGTGTGTGCGTGTGGTGCGTGTGTGTGTGTGTGTGTGTGTGTGTGTGTGCGCGCGCGTGTGGTGTGTGTGTGCGTTCGAATGAGGGTGGGAGGGCCGTTTCAAAATTGTGTACATTTACGATCGATTCAAAGTTTGCTGATCTCATGAGGCAGTTCTGGAACTCGTTCCAGGCATACAATTTTGTTGAACGGCATTGCTCTTGTAGGTCAGATGGAAACGTTATACACACAGACCCAGGACAGCACTTGGCACCATGTTTTGCTGCTCTGTTTTCTTTGTTATCACAAAACGAACAGTGAGATGCTTTTCAGCGGACAGAAATGCCAGTGCCAAGCAAAATCAATGTAGGGATTATATAACCTATTCACTTCTGTAATCCTAATGACTTGCGGGCTTGAAGTACCGACTTTGAATCGACACAAAGAGAATTTAAAATACACTTAAAAGTTATTTTGGAAAAGCCTGTAACAATGTTTTGCGCAAAGAAAATAAGAGGAGACCCTAACCCACCCATCCCCCACCACGTGCATACACCAGCCCACTCCCTTTTCCTCCCCTCCCCTTCCCCCCCCCCCCCCCCCCCTCTCTTTCTCTGTCTCTCCCCTTTCTCTCTCTCTCTCTCTCTCTCTCTCTCTCTCTCTCTCTCTCTCTCTCTCTCTCTCTCTCACTAAGCTGTTGACAAAATGTCACTCAAACCTTGCAAATCATGGCTACGATGCGTATTAACTGTAGCTTAATTCAATGAAGTATGCGTATTGCAGTTATACCGCGGGATACGCATGTCCGGGAGGTATCAAGCAGAGACGGTGAG
>CM065721.1:4121495-4131495 GCA_033310375.1 Conus canariensis | reverse complement strand
ACACACAAAGGTATATATATATATATATATATAGAGAGAGAGAGAGAGAGAGAGAGAGAGAGAGGAAGAGAGAGAGAGGGGGAGGGGTGAGAGGTGTGTGTGTGTGTGTGTGTGTGTGTGTGTGTGTGTGTGTGTGTGTGTGTGCGCGCATGCGTGCGTGCGTGTGTGCGTGGCGCGCGCGCGCGGTGTGTGTGTTATGTGTAACGCATAATGGTTTGCAGTTGGCTAATGCACACATTAATCCAGCTAAAAGCTTCTTTACGTGTATGCACACGTTGCCTGCACATTTTGCAACTGCCTGTATTACGCATAACAGAGAGAGAGAGAGAGAGAGAGAGAGAGAAGAGGAGAGAGAGAGAGAGGGAGGGAGGAGGAGGAGAGAGAGAGAGAGAGAGAGAGACACGGGGATGGAGGGGAGGCAACCTGCACCGTCCCGTGCTGTGGGCCTCGTCAGAGGGGATCTGTTTTCTCTCGCCAGACAGTCAGACAGATGTCCCGGTTATTTCCCCTGCCCCGGCTTCTCGCCCCACCAAGCCATAAACACAGGACGGCGACACCATTACATCATCGTCTTCGATTACGTGCTAGGCGCGCGTGCTGTCGCCGGCAATTAACCCGGACAACCCAACAGCTCCACCCCACCACCAGCCGATCAGTCTCGTGCAGCTGGTGATGCCTAGAAGATCCCATCAGCGGCGTCGCCATTCGAGATCAAAGAGGCTGAAAAGGTCAGGTGCTTTGTGGCCGTCAGTCAGGTCAGTGTCCAGGCTGGGTGGGGGTGTTCCCCCATCACTTTCTGCCCTCCTCACTGAAGACTGGTCCCCGGGTCATTCACCACTGGTGAGCGTTTCAAGCCGGTCTGCTCCCCCCCCCTCCTCCCTCCCCTGTCAGCCTAGCAGCTTTAGCAGACGGTCCGTATTTTGGAATAGATAACGGGGGGGGGGGGGGGGGGGGGGGGGGGGGGGGGGGAGGCGGATGCTAGGTATGATGATAAAGCTGTACTGCAAAATCAGTTCTATCTATATCTATTCAAGCTGTGCTAGTTTTGCAGTTGTAGAAAAAAAAGAGAGAAACGAATTTTGTTTTTGCAACTGCAAAATCACTACAGCAGACAGTCGTGGGGATGGAGAGAGAGAGAGAGAGAGAGAGAGAGAGAGAGAGAGAGAGAGATTCAGACGTTTTAATCATATATATATATATATATATATATATATAAAGAGTGAAGTAATTCATCAACGACCCAGTGAAGAAATTCATCAACACCCAGTGAAGCAATTCATCAACACCCAATGAAGAAATTCATCAACACCCAGTGAAGCAATTCATCCACACCCAGTGAAGAAATTCATCAACACGCAGTGAAGCCATTCATCAACACCCAGTGAGGTAATTCATCAACACCCAGTGAAGTAATTCATCAACACCCAGCGAAGCCATTCATCAACACCCATTCATCAACACCCAGTGAAGCATTCACAGCACCCTAGAATTCATCAACACCCAGTGAAGTAATGCATTAACACCCAGTTGAAGGAATTCATTAACACCCAGTGAAGTAATCATTAACACCCGTGAAGTAATTCATCAACACCCAGATAGACGTTTTTAATTATAAAATTAAGTTAATATATATATATATATATATATATATATATAAGTGAAGTAATTCATAACACCAGTGAAGAAATTCATCAACACCCAGTGAAGCAATTCATCAACACCCATGAAGCAAATTCATCAACACCCAATGAAGCAATTCATCACACCCAGTGAAGAAATTCATCACACCCAGTGAAGCAATTCATCAACACCCAGTGAAGCCAATTCATCAACACCCAGTGAAGGAATTCATCAACACCCAGCGAGGTCAATTCATCAACACCCAGTGAAGCCATTCATCAACACCCGTGTTAAAATAATTCACCAGCACCCAGTTAAGGAATTCATCAACACCCAGTGAAGTAATGCATTAACACCCAGTGAAGTAATTCATTAACAGCCAGTGAAGTAACTCATTAACACCCGGTGAAGTAATTCATCAACACCCAGTGAAGTAATTAATCAACACCTAGTGAAGTAATTCATCAAAACTAGTGAAGCAATTCACACACACACACACACACACACACACACACACACACACACACACACACACACAAGAGTGAAGCAATTCATCAACACCCAGTTAAGTAATTCATCAACACCCACTGAAGCAATTCACCCACACCCATTGAAGCAATTCACCCACACCCACTGCAGCAATTCACCCACACCCACTGCAGCAATTCACCCACACCCACTGCAGCAATTCACCACACCACTGCAGCATACACCACACCACTGCAGCAATTCAGCCACACCCACTGCAGCAATTCACCCACACCCACTGCAGCGATTCACCCACACCCACTGCAGCAATTCACGCCCAGCCAATGAAGCAATTCACCCACACCCACTGAAACAATTCACCCACACCCACTGCAGCAATTCACCCACACCCACTGCAGCAATTCACCCACACCCACCGAAGCAATTCACCCAAACCCACTATAGCAGTTCACCCACACCCACTGAAGCAATTCACCCACACCCACTGCAGCAATTCACCCACACCCACTGCAGCAATTCACTCCCAGCCAATGAAGCAGTTCGGAGGCGATTGTTGTCTTTGCCCTGGCTCAGGCGGCTGTTTTGTTTTTCCCGTGCTCAGTGGGCTCTTCGCACATCACTGGCCGTCAACACCAGCATTCCACACCATTCTCCACCCTCCTCACTCCCCGGGCTCATCAATCATCGGGCCTAATGAAATTCCCCCGGGGGCGCGCGCAACACGCACGACAAACCCTGGACAAATCTCTTGTTTTCCTGTCCACAGGCGTATGCACAATCATCGTCATTGGCCTCTACTTATACAATTACCGGCCACGGCTGACTTGCTGGCCCCTCGGCCCCTGCACGAGGCGCTCTCAGCCAAATGTCGTCTGCCCATCTGGCTCCGGATAGAATTTCTGTCCGCGTTATCTCCCCTGCCCCTCTTTGTCCTGAGCCCTGGGAACAGAGATTATGGGGAGGTAGCGCTCTCCACTTCTGAGGCCGGGAAAGGGGGGTGGTGGGGTGGTTCTGACATTCCGGAGAGTCCCCATGGTGAATCTGGAGTGAGAATATTCCCTTTTTTTTCCATGGAATATTTCACCGTGGATAGATTACATGGTTCACGTTATTATTCTTATGTCCTCCTCCTCTCTCTCTCTCTCTCTCTCTCTCTCTCTCTCTCTCTCTCTCTCTCTCTCTCTCTCTCTCTCTTTCCCCTGCACTTACGCCCGACTCTATGAATGTATGGGAACCGATCACATAAAGCTCCGGGCAGCTTCGAAAATGGAAAATCTTACTGACGATTAAGCACCAGCATTACTGCTATCTGAATCTCTCTCTGTCTCTCTGTCTCTGTCTCTGTCTGTCTGTCTGTCTGTCTGTCTGTCTGTCTCTCTCTCTCTCTCTCTTTCTGTATATGTGTGTGTGTGAGAGAGAGAGAGAGTGACTGTGAGAGAGAGAGAGAGAGAGGAGAGAGAAGAGAAGGAGAGAGAGAGTGCGTGTGTGTGTGACAGAGGAAAGAGAGAGAGAGAGAGAGAGAGAGAGAGAGGGAGAGAGAAGAGAGAGGGTGTGTGTGTGTGTGGGGAGAGTAATGTGTATTGACTAGCGCCATGAGTCTTGAAAGCCGTTGAGAGCTATCACTCGCACATGAATTGACCAAAGGCTCAGACTGGTTTGTGCCAGAGACAGAGGGACAACTCTTCAGTCTTGTACTACATTCAATCCACACGAGGAGGGGTTGAAAAGCAAGGGCGGGAGGGGGGGGGGGATCGGGGCGGGAGGGGGGGGGGGGCTGATCTACACTGACCATCTTGTAACTGCACAAATCTACTAGGAACACACGGTTGCTAGTGGGACAGACTGAGAAGTGTGAACATGGACCACACGCACATGGGTTAAACGGGCACGGCAATACGGTTGCTGTTGGCTTTCTCTGGATTTGTGCGCACGTGTCAATGAATGGGGTCTTTCACATTCTCCCTTGTACTAGTCAACAGGAGAGGTATGGCCAGAGATGGTGGGAGATAGGTCGCGTGGAGAAGAGGAGAAAAATATATAAACCTGGATGTCTAAAAGAGGGAGGGGTGGGGAATAGTGATTGCAGAGGGTCAGAGAGCGTCATTTTGCCAGTCTAAGACACTGCGCATGGCATATATATATATATATATATATATATATATATATATATATATAACACACACACACATATATATACACACACACACACACACACACACACATATTATATATATATATATATATATCAGTTATAGTTATAAAACACGGCAACAAGGCGGGGCAACTAAAGGGTGAATATTTCTTTTCCTCAACATATATTTACCACGATAGTCATTTAAAAAAAAAGAAAAGTCGGATTGTTAATTTGGAAAATTCGAGGGATTCTTTGGATTAAAAGGCAATGGACATAAAACCAGAAGACCTTCCTTATAAAAAAAAAAAAATCATCCCTAGCGATGGGAGCACCAGCTCCACACTCCTATACCAGTGATGGGAGCACAGCTCCCGACTCCTATACCAGTGATGGGAGCACCAGCTCCCGACTCCTGTACCAGTGAGATGGGAGCACCAGCTCCACACTCCTGTACCAGTGATGGGAGCACCAGCTCCACACTCCTGTACCAGTGATGGGGCACCAGCTCCACACTCCTGTACCAGTGATGGGAGCACCAGCTCCCGACTCCTATACCAGTGATGGGAGCACCAGCTCCCGACTCCTGTACCAGTGATGGGAGCACCAGCTCCACAGTCCTGTACCAGTGATGGGAGCACCAGCTCCACACTCCTACACCAGTGATGGGAGCACCAGCTCCACACTCCTACACCAGTGATGGGAGCACCAGCTCCAGACTCCTGTACCAGTGATGGGGCACCAGCTCCAGACTCCTACACCAGTGATGGGAGCACCAGCTCCAGACTCCTGTACCAGTGATGGGGGCACCAGCTCAGACTCCTGTACCAGTCATGGGAGCACCAGCTCCACACTCCTGTACCAGTGATGGGGGCACCAGCTCCAGACTCCTGTACCAGTGATGGAGGCACCAACTCCAGACTCCTGTACCAGTGATGGGAGCACCAGCTCCACACTCCTACACCAGTGATGGGGGCACCAGCTCCAGACTCCTACACCAGTGATGGGAGCACCAGCTCCCGACTCCTATACCAGTGATGGGAGCACCAGCTCCAGACTCCTACACCAGTGATGGGAGCACCAGCTCCACACTCCTATACCAGTGATGGGGCACCAGCTCCAGACTCCTGTACCAGTGATGGGAGCACCAACTCCAGACTCCTGCACCAGTGATGGGGGCTCCCAACTCCAGACTCCTATACCAGCGATGGGAGCACCAACTCCCGACTCCTATACCAGTGATGGGACCACCAGTTCCCAGACTCCTATACCAGCGATGGGAGCACCAACTCCAGACTCCTATACCAGTGATGGGAGCACCGGCTCCAGACTCCTACACCAGCGATGGGAGCACCAGCTCCAGACTCCTACACCAGTGATGGGAGTAGCGGCTCCAGACTCCTACACAGTGATGGGAGCACAGCTCCAGACTCCTACCACCAGTGGTGGGAGCAGCGGCTCCAGACTCCTACACCAGTGATGGGAGCACCGGCGCCTTCAGATTTCAGCGGAAGTGGAAGTGGACGGGATGAAACTGACAGCTGTTTGTTTGTTTGTTTGTTTTTGTCCTCCAGCCTCCAAGTTTTTCCACATTTTTCCCCCAAAATCCTTTTCTTTTTCCTTTCCTTTTTCTATGGGGGGTTCTCCATCCTCCTGTTTTTTTCTTACTTTTTTTTTTTTGCTTCATCAGCTCTCAGTCACCAAACAAATATGCAAGTTCTTCTACCGAAGGCAATTCTCACGTGAACTTTAGTGTTTTTAGTGTTTGATACAGAGCGTCTGGGTTAGCCTGATTAATGCGCTAATATCTGGTGTACTGACACATTCATTCTGTATTCTGCAGCAAAGAAAGAGACAATCAGAGAAAGAGAGAAAGACAAATAGACAGACAGAGATAGAAAGAAAGAAAGAACGAACGAAAGAAAGAAACAAACAAAAGAAAGAAAGAAGGAAGGAAGTCAGAAACAAAGAAAGAATTCGTAGCCAGTAAAAAAAAGCTAACGAGCTAAAGAAATGAATACAGAGTTATGTTGAAAACACGAAGCCTGACAGTTGTCTGGAAGAGAGTGTCACTGGATGGGGAAATGAAACGCACCTGGGATGCTCTTTTCGTTGGTCTGGTGTGAAGGGGATTGCCGCTGATAATACAGCTTGGATCCAGACCACGGTGTGGGAGAGGTGTGTCTGAACAGGAGATACCGGGGCAAGATGGGGAGAGGCTGGACAGAAGAGGGTTGACAATTCAGGTGGGGGAACGACTGGTGATGTAGAGATGCAGCAGTATGACTGTCTGACACTTACTATTACGATGATGATTTATGATGACCTTGATGATGATGATGATGATGATGATGATGTTCATGATGATGATGATGATGATGATGATGGTGGTGGTGGTGGTGGTGTTGCTGTTGTTGTTGTTGCTGCTGCAGCTGTTGCTGCTGCTACTGCTGCTGTTTTTGTTTGCCCTTTTTGGGGGCGTGTTATCATTCATTCCAGAGATGAATCCCGGTACCCAAACGGTCACGGATGTCTCCATTGTCGGTAGCCGTGCTCCTGAGGAACTCTGTGAGAGAAACACGAATGTCAAACGACCACTGGCCGTTGTCGTCCAGTGCAAGCCTGACCCAGCCTCAAGGATGACGAGAAATGTGCTGGTCATATCCGCAGTGGATTGTCGTGTTGACGGACGCTCAGGAAGTGAGCCAAACCACTTTAAGGAACACCAACGTTCCACAGTGTGATGTCCACTCCGGTTTTCCAGTGGCCAGATGGTAGTTGATGAAGCTATGTTGCGTGTGAGTATCAATGTTCATGTGTTTTGTCGGTGCCATATTCATGTGTTTTGTCGGTGCCATATTCATGTGTTTTGTCGGTGCCATATTCATGTGTTTTGTCGGTGCCATATTCATGTGTTTTGTCGGTGCCATATTCATGTGTTTTGTCGGTGCCATATTCATGTGTTTTGTCGGTGCCATATTCATGTGTTTTGTCGGTGCCATATTCATGTGTTTTGTCGGTGCCATATTCATGTGTTTTGTCGGTGCCATATTCATGTATTTGTCATCATGTTTGTTGATTTGTCCTTGTCGAATTCATGAGTGTACCGTTGTCGTGTCCGTGTGTTTGTCGTTGTCATGTTCCTCTGTTTGTCAGTGCCATGTTCATATGTTTGTCAGTGCCATGTTCATATGTTTGTCAGTGCCATGTTCATATGTTTGTCAGTGCCATGTTCATATGTTTGTCGATGTCATGTTCGTCTGTTTGTCAGTGCCATGTTCATATGTTTGTCTTCGTCATGTTGATGAGTTTGATGTTACGATAACGCGGTTGTCGTTTGCCATGTTCATGTATTGTTAGCGACATGTTCATGTGTTTGTCATGTTCATGTGTTTGATAGTGCCATGCTTACATGTTCGTCGTCATGGTCATGTGTTTGTCAATGCCATGGTCATGTGTTTGTCAATGCCATGGTCATGTGTTTGTCAATGCCATGGTCATGTGTTTGTCAATGCCATGATCATGGGTTTGTCAATGCCATGGTCATGGGTTTGTCAATGCCATGGTCATGTGTTTGTCAATGCCCTGGTCATGTGTTTGTCAATGCCATGGTCATGATTGTGTTTGTCAATGCTATGGTCATGTGTTTGTCAATACCATGGTCTGTGTTTGTCAATGCCATGGTCATGTGTTTGTCAATGCCATAGTCACGTGTTTGTCAATGCCATGGTCATGTGTTTGTCAATGCCATGGTCATGTGTTTGTCAATGCCATGGTCATGTGTTTGTCAATGCCATGGTCATGATTATGTTTGTCAATGCCATGGTCATGTGTTTGTCAATCCATGGTCATGTGTTTGTCAATACCATGGTCATGTGTTTGTCAATACCATGGTCTGTGTTTGTCAATGCCATGGTCATGTGTTTGTCAATGCCATGGTCATGTGTTTGTCAATGCCATGGTCATGGGTTTGTCAATGCCATGGTCTGTGTTTGTCAATGCCATGGTCACGTGTTTGTCAATGCCATGGTCATGTGTTTGTCAATGCCATGTTCACATGTGTTGTCAATACCATGGTCATGTGTTTGTCAATGCCATGGTCATGTGTTTGTCAATACAATGGTCACGTGTTTGTCAATGCCATGGTCATGTGTTTGTCAATGCCATGGTCTGTGTTTGTCAATGCCATTGTCTGCGTTTGTCAATGCTATGTTTACATGTTTGTCAATACCATGGTCACGTGTTTGTCAATGCCATGGTCATGTGTTTGTCAATGCCATGGTCATGTGTTTGTCAATGCCATGGACATGTGTTTGTCAATGCCATGGTCACGTGTTTGTCAATGCCATGGTCATGTGTTTGTCAATGTCATGGACATGTGTTTATCAATGCCATGGTCATGTGTTTGTCAATGCCATGGTCTGTGTTTGTCAATGCCATGGTCTGTGTTTGTCAATGCCATGGTCTGTGTTTATCAATGCCATGGTCTGTGTTTGTCAATGCCATGGTTTACATGTTTGTCAATGTCATGGTCATGTGTTGTTTTATCAATGCCATGGTCTGTGTTTGTCAATGTCATGTTTACATGTTTGTCAATGCCATGGTCATGTGTTTGTCGATGCCATGGACATGTGTTTGTCAATGCAATGGTCAGTGTTTGTCAATGCCATTGTCTGCGTTTGTCAATGCCATGTTTACATGTTTGTCAATGCCATGGTCATGGGTTTGTCAATGCCATGGACATGTGTTTGTCAATGCAATGGTCACGTGTTTGTCAATGTCATGGTCATGTGTTTGTCAATGCCCTGGTCATGGGTTTGTCAATGCCATGGTCATGGGTTTGTCAATGCCATGGTCATGGGTTTGTCAATGCCCTGGTCATGGTTTGTCAATGTCATGGTCATGGGTTTGTCAATGCCCTGGTCATGGGTTTGTCAATGCCCTGGTCATGGGTTTGTCAATGCCCTGGTCATGGGTTTGTCAATGCCCTGGTCATGGGTTTGTCAATGCCCTGGTCATGGGTTTGTCAATGCCCTGGTCATGGGTTTGTCAATGCCATGGTCATGGGTTTGTCAATGCCATGGTCATGGGTTTGTTGTCGTCATGATTACTGGTTTGTTGCCATGTTTAATGTATCTGTAGTTGTTGTGTTCATTTGAATTGTCGTTGTCATGTTCATGTGTTTGTCACTGTCATGTTCACGTGGTTATTGTTGTCATGTCCATATGTTCGCCAGTGACATGATCATGTGTTTGTCGTCATGTTCGTCTGTTTGTCAGTGTCATGTTCCTGTGTTCGTCAGAGCAATGAACTGATCCCCCCCCCCCCAAACATGCCTCTACACCGAAAAGATTTATCACGTCAGACTAGTGTTGTGGCCGGAAAACGTGGCGGTGATAACTGACGTTATCACATTTCTTTTCTTTTTTTCTTTTCTTTTTTTTTTTTCAAAACTCGGAAAGGACCCCCCCCCCCCCCCCCCTTACCTGTCGCTTCAGGCTTGTTCTCGGATGGATGCAAAGGTCATCACGGGTCAGACCCAGAGACAAGCAAAGAGACAAGCAGACAAAATACCTTCACGCGCACCGTGTACATAGACACGGGAAGTTATATTTTACACATACACATATGCGCAAAAATACACACATAAACAAGCGCTCGCACAGGGGTCTTTTTTTTTTTTTTAGCATCTTTTCTTCTCTTCAGAATGCGTCTTTTACCGCCCCCCCCCCCCCACCCCCCTCGCCCTCGCCCAATCAG
>CM065721.1:4103995-4118995 GCA_033310375.1 Conus canariensis | reverse complement strand
AGGTGGAAGGGAGGGGGGAGGGAGGGGGAATCAAGAAATAGGGCAAACATACTTCGATGGAGTCGATGATTTAAGTAATACGTTTTATAACCTTACATTATGTTTGTGTACATTATTCGTTATGTGTGCCCATTTAAAAGATAAAAAAAATTCTAGATTAAGAAAAAAAAAAAAAAAAACTAAGCTAGCAAGATAGTTTTTACTGTATAATTATTTGAATGGTTGGAATTAGAGTTCTAATTCAAATGACAAGCAGATTTTTTTTTGTTGTGGGGGGGGGGGGGGGGGGGGGGGGTATTTTTGTGTGTTTTCGTTTTATGTGATCTTTGCAACTGTTTGAAATGAAATAAAAAGAGCTCTTTCAAAATAAATAAATAAATAAAGGAAATTAAAAAAAAAATAGGGCAAAAGTGTTCTTTCCATATTGGAATAATAACCCGAACCATACATCGAGTAAAGCTAACTATTACAGATAGTGAACAACAACAGCAGCAATAGTCCATCACTGGCAACAACAACAACAACATCTACCACTCTCTGAACACAACACTCGGAGGACAATAGTTTGTTTCTTTTCAGGTGGAACCTCTCCACCTCCAATCCCCCCCCCCCCCCCAAACCACTTTTTCTTTTTTCTTTTTTGTTTGCTTTAAGTGAGGCCTCCCTCCTATTTTTTTCCACTTTTTCACGTCTTTTCTCTCTATAAGGACACTTTCTCACCATGCATTGTCTGTGTGTGGCGTATCGATGGCTTTCGCGTGCTTATTTGACTGTTTTGCATATGATCCAACTGTCTGGGTTTCTTTGTGTTTTTACGTAGTGGTGTGTTGACATTTCATTCTGTGACAGTTCAGGTTTTAACAAAGGAAAACAGTGAAGCAACGAGCAAAGACTACAGGTATAATAATACTACATACACAGTGTTGTACTTTTTTTTTCGGTCAGTGTTTCAGATGATGTTCATTATGCATAAGGTTCGTGGCATGTCAGAAAGACTTCAGTTCGTTCAAAAGATCCACTAGGCAACGTTGCTTAATTGTTTGTTGGTCAGTGTTTACAGAAAGATGGCACTATGTTCGTGCTGAAGCGTGAGTGCTTCAGAAAGATGTTCATGTTGTGTCAGTGTTTAAGAGCCGTCGCTTCAGAAAGATGGCCACTATGTTCGTGTGAAGCGTGAGTGCTTCAGAAAGATGTTCATGTTGTGTTAAGTGTTTTAAAGGATGCGCGTTGCTTCAGAAAGATGGCCCACTATGTTCGTGGTGAAGCGTGAGTGCTTCAGAAAGATGTTCATGTTGTGTAAGTGTTTAAGGTGCCGTTGCTTCAGAAAGTGTTCACTATGTTCGTGGTGAAGCGTGGGTGCTTCAGAAAGACGGCCAGTTGTTAGTGTCGAAGGGTGGGTAAGTGCTTTGGGTAGAAATGGCATCACGATAATCATCTGCAGAAAGATGATCATTATGCCAGTAATGGAG
Organism: Conus canariensis; assembly: GCA_033310375.1. Taxonomy (NCBI): domain Eukaryota; kingdom Metazoa; phylum Mollusca; class Gastropoda; order Neogastropoda; family Conidae; genus Conus; species Conus canariensis. Next base: position 4,117,526 of record CM065721.1, on the reverse strand, counting down.
TGTGGGTGCTTCAGAAAGTTATTTGAAGTGGTGTTGAAGGGTCATGCTCAGAAAGATGCCACTGTTTAGTGTTGAAGGGTCAGTGCGTCAGAAAGATGCCCATGTGTTAGTGTTGAAGGGTCAGTGCGTCAGAAAGATGCCCACTGTGTTAGTGTTGAAGGGTCAGTGCGTCAGAAAGATGCCCACTGTGTTAGTGTTGAAGGGTCAGTGCGTCAGAAAGATGCCCACTGTGTTAGTGTTGAAGGGTCAGTGCGTCAGAAAGATGCCCACTGTGTTAGTGTTGAAGGGTCAGTGCGTCAGAAAGATGCCCACTGTGTTAGTGTTGAAGGGTCAGTGCGTCAGAAAGATGCCCACTGTGTTAGTGTTGAAGGGTCAGTGCGTCAGAAAGATGCCCACTGTGTTAGTGTTGAAGGGTCAGTGCGTCAGAAAGATGCCCACTGTGTTAGTGTTGAAGGGTCAGTGCGTCAGAAAGATGCCCACTGTGTTAGTGTTGAAGGGTCAGTGCGTCAGAAAGATGCCCACTGTGTTAGTGTTGAAGGGTCAGTGCGTCAGAAAGATGCCCACTGTGTTAGTGTTGAAGGTCAGTGCGTCAGAAAGATGCCACTGTGTTAGTGTTGAAGGGTCCGAGAAAGATGCCCCCATCTTGTTGTTAGTGGTGAATGACGTGTAGTTTTGTCAGCAAAAGATGCCCATGTGTTAGTGACATGATCCCATGTGTTAGTGTTGAAGGGTATTTCCAAAAAGATGCCCATTGTGTTAGTGTTGAAGGGTATTTTCAAAAGATGCACATGTGTTAGTGTTGAAGGGTATTTCCAAAAAGATGCCCATTGTGTTAGTGTTGAAGGGTATTTTCCAAAAGATGCCCATTGTGTTAGTGTTGAAGGGTATTTTCCGAAAAGATGCCCATTGTGTTAGTGTTGAAGTGTATTTTTTCAGAAAGATGCACACTGTGTTAGTGTTGAAGGGTATTTTCCAAAAAGATGCCCATTGTGTTAGTGTTGAAGGGTATTTTCCAGAAAGATGCCCATTGTGTTAGTGTTGAAAGGTATTTTTCAGAAAGATGCACATTGTGTTAGTGTTGAAGGGTATTTTCCAGAAAGATGCCCATTGTGTTAGTGTTGAAAGGTATTTTCCAGAAAGATGCCCATTGTGTTAGTGTTGAAGGGTATTTTCCAGAAAGATGCCCTTCGTGTTAGTGTTGAAGGGTATTTTCCAGAAAGATGCCCATTGAGTTAGTATTGAAGGATGAATGGAGTTTTTCAGAAAGATGGCCACTGAGTTAGTGTTGAAGGTATTTTTCAGAAATATGGCCATTGTGTTAATGTTGAAGGGTATTTTTCAGACAGATGACCAGTATGTTAGTGTTGAAGGGTATTTTTCAGACAGATGACCAGTATGTTAGTGTTGAAGGGTATTTTTCAGACAAATGACCATTATGTTAGTATTTAATGGAGTTTTTTTTTCAGACAGATTGTCATTGTGTCAGTGCTTAAGTGTATGGTAATTAATTATTCTAGTGTTGAAATGTGTTGTCAGACACATGATAAATATGTCAGTGTTGAAATGTGTTTTTCCGACAAATGGTAATTATGTTAGCGTTGAAGGGTGTGTTTTCTTCACGACTGCCAGTCACAGAGTAGTCCTGTGACTAATCCACTCCCTGGTTGTCCTATACAAAGGAAAAAAACTCTAACTGCACAAACATTGTTGTACGCTAGTTGCCCATGTCGTTTCGCCTCGTAAATCAATGCTTGAGCATGCAGCCTGTGTTAATCCACATGAACAACTTTCAGCTAATGCTAGGTGCATTTCATAAATGCATGTGTGTAAACTGGATATCTTCCTCATTCACCGTGTATAACATCATTTGGAGTTCTACTGTTTACATGTAAAAACTTCTTCACAGCAAATAATCTCATTTTCTCAATTTGACTTCAAGCTTCTAATCCTCCAACTTTCAGCTCCGTACTGAGCTACTCGTTGTTCCCGCGAATCAAAATGATCTCAAACAATATATCTGTTGACCAGCGGTCAAGCCTGACCGTTAAGACAGGATGTCCACAACAGCTCTCTTTGCTCTGCTAATAAGGTCTTGGCATGTATGATTGAAACTTGGCTTGGTAGGAAAATACAAATCCAAGATATCTATAAGTATGACCAACTGACATTTGTAAACTTTCCAACAATAACCTCTCACGTACCGCCAAGTACCTACCCTTTCGGAAAACTACAATATGTGATTTGTCCCTATTCACTCTATGTCCACTTTCAATCCTAGTTTGTTTGCTGCAGAATGTAAACTCTGCAGTCGCGTACGAGTCTCTGATAGTAAGACGATGTCGTCTGCAAATAATAACTTAAACAGTTCTTTTAAATCAATTGTGATCCCATGTTTACCGTGTTCCTTAAATATTATTTCCGATGCATGTTCATTTATAAGCAAAGAAAATTATAGAGGACTGCCAATATCAGCCTGTCTTACTCCTTTCGCTGTATCATTTAGTTTAGCTCCACGTCTAATTGTTCCTTTAAAATACATGCTTTATATGTAATGACAAAGTCCCCCTTTTACTCCCCCTTTCTTGAGAACTAACCACGAAACCTTCCTTGTTCCATCAAAAACCTTTAGAAAGTCTATGAGGGCAACATAGAGCTTTCGATCATTTCCAGTTTCGATTGTGTCTGTATGGCTGCCATTGGGCTGGACATATGGTCAATGGTTAAATAATTGTGTTCTCACCAGTAACATTTATTTCAACGTTTTATTTATTCTAATAATCTCTAGTTTATGATTGAAGTATGCAGTTTACTTGATACATCAAAGCACGTAATCAACCCTGTAGCATTAGTCTTTGTTACAGAAAAATAAGATGATTGATTTAGTCCAGTCCATAGGGTGAATAGTTCATGCATCATCCTATCGCATCACACCGCATAGCGTCTACCCCCTCTCTCTCTCTCTCTCTCTCTCTCTTCGATCTCTCTCTCTCTCTCTCATTCCCATACTCCCCATGTGTGTGTGTGTGTGTGTGTGTGTGTGTGTGTGTGTGTGTGTGTGTGTGTGTGTGTGTGTGTGTGTGTGCGTTGTTCAACACTTGCAATCGGATCTAGCTGGGTCTGGAGAGGAAGAAGCTCCTTAATGAAAGGACGACCTGTGACATCCCCCCCCCCCCCCCCCCCCGGGCAAGGGCGCATCACTCACGCTCCACGTCACGTACCTGGCACTCCCTCCTTCCCCCCACTCCCCCCCTCCCCCCCTCTTCATTTTCATCCTCTCTCCCTCCCTTTCTGCCCGTCTCCTCAGTCTTTCTGCTTGCATGGCCCGTAATTCCTCTCTGTGGGTCAACGACTCTTGATTGGGCTCCATGGCTGCCCGCCCACTGACTGACAAGTGAAATGCGTGATTTGAGAGCCAGGGACAAGACGGGGGGGGGGGGGGGGGGAGGGGTGGGGGGGGGGGGGAGGGAGGGGAGAGAGGGAGCGAGAAGAAAAAATAACCAGAGAGAGAAAGGGGTGGGAGGGAAGAAGAGAGAGAGAGAGAGGAGAGAGAGAGAGATGAGAGTGTGTGTGTGTGTGTGTGGGTGTGTGGTGAGAGAGAGAGAGAGAGAGAGAGAGAGAGAGAGAGAGAGAGAGAGAGAACAAAACAAAACAAAACAAAACAAAACAAAACATTTTTTCTTTTCTTTTCGAGTATACCGGATAAGCATATTAAACATACTTTTGTTTTCATCCAATCCTTGTTCTGTAAAGGCTCCACACTATTGAAAAGAATAAAAGAAACCATTCAAATAAAATGAACAACAGAACCGACAACAAAAACCCAATACCATCATAAATCAAAAGAAATGAAAGATATTAATGTTAGAGAGAACAAAAAGTAATACTTTCAGTGATATACTGACCATACTTAAAATGTACAGTATTTGATAATAAATGTAAAGTCAATTTGATGAACAAATAATTCTCAGGATATATAGCAAGGCTATATTATGGCAGGAAGAGCGAGAGAGAGAGAGAGAGAGAGAGAGAGAGAGAGAGAGAGAGAGAGAGAGAGAGAGAGAGAGAGGGATGTAAATAGTTGGGGGGCCAGTGTTTTCCCGTTGGTTTCAAATGTTAATTTTTGGCCACTGGTTGGACTGTGTTCTGGAAGGCTTTAACTTACCAAAAAATGATGTCGCCATTTTTTTGGTGTGATTTCTTTATATTTTTCTCTCAATTTCAAATTACGGCCCAAATTGTGCTAAATAATTTGATTATATTACCCAACATACATTCTGTATGGAAAGCAGACACCCAATATGTTGCTAAAAGTAATATAATAATTCAGAAAAAAACAACAACACTCCTTTCAACACCTCAGACTTTTTGTACTCCCAGTTCTCAACTTACATCTCACTCCTACAAAGGATTCTTTTTTCTACCAACAATTGAACATCTTTCATTCATTCCGGACGTTTGACGGGTTTCACAACATGCATCGATTTAAAAAAAGATGAACAGAAAAGAAAAGATACACACATGGAAAAAGAAAACCCTTTCTAAGAAGGTCAACTTCAACGTTTGTACTGATGTTTCATGTGGTACTGATGTTTTAAGTGTTAACTGATGTTTCATGTGGTACTGATGTTTCATGTGGTACTGATGTTTCATGTGGTACTGATGTTTCCTGTGGTACTGATGTTTCATGTGGTATGATGTTTCAAGTGGTACTGATGTTTCATGTAGTACTGATGTTTCATGTAGTACTGATGTTTCATGTGGCACTGATGTTTCATGTGGTACTGATGTTTCAAGTGGTACTGATGTTTCATGTAGTACTGATGTTTCATGTAGTACTGATGTTTCATGTGGTACTGATGTTTCATGTGGTACTGATATTTCATGTGTTACTGATGTTTCATGTGGTACTGATGTTTCATGTGGTACTGATGTTTCATGTGGTACTGATGTTTCATGTGGTACTGATGTTTCATGTTTCATGTGGTACTGATGTTTCATGTTTCATGTGGTACTGATGTTTCATGTTTCCTGTGGTACTGATGTTTCATGTTTCATGTGGTACTGATGTTTCATGTTTCCTGTGGTACTGATGTTTCATGTGGTACTGATGTTTCATGTTTCCTGTGGTACTGATGTTTCTGTGGTACTGATGTTTCATGTTTCCTGTGGTACTGATGTTTCATGTTTCCTGTGGTACTGATGTTTCATGTTTCCTGTGGTACTGATGTTTCATGTGGTACTGATGTTTCATGTTTCATGTGGTACTGATGTTTCATGTTTCCTGTGGTACTGATGTTTCATGTTTCCTGTGGTACTGATGTTTCATGTGGTACTGATGTTTCATGTTTCATGTGGTACTGATGTTTCATGTTTCCTGTGGTACTGATGTTTCATGTGGTCTGATGTTTCATGTGGTACTGATGTTTCATGTGGTACTGATGTTTCTGTGGTACTGATGTTCATGTGGTACTGATGTTTCATGTTGTACTGATGTTTCATGTGGTACTGATGTTTCATGTAGTACTGACGTTTCATGTGGTACTGATGTTTCATGTGGTACTGATGTTTCATGTGGTACTGATGTTTCATGTTTCATGTGGTACTGATGTTTCATGTTTCATGTGGTACTGATGTTTCATGTAGTACTGATGTTTCATGTAGTACTGATGTTTCATGTGGTTCTGATGTTTCATGTGGTTCTGATGTTTCATGTGGTACTGATGTTTCACGTTTCATGTGGTACTGATGGTGGCGGGGGTGGCGATCAAACCCCATAGCAAACACTTTATACAGAAAAGAGTCTCCAAAACCAACGCTTGAGGCTAAAGGCTGCATTTGACCTGTGCACACTAAATGCAACAGGTAATATTCCAGCAGGCTATTTTTTTCAACAAGCTGTATTCCGGCAGGTCACATTCCAGCAGGCCATATTCCGGCAGGTCATTTTACGGCAAACCCGTATTCGGCAGGCCATATTACAGCAGGCGTATTACATATATATTACAGCAGGCCGTATTCCGCCAGGCCATATTACAGCAAGCCGTATTCCGGCAGGCCATATTACAGCAAGCCGTATTCCGGCAGGCCATATTACAGCAAGCCGTATTCCGGCAGGCCATATTACAGCAAGCCGTATTCCGGCAGGCCATATTACTGCAAGCTTTATTCCGGCAGGCCATATTGCAGCAAGCTTTATTCTGCCAGGCCATATTACAGCAAGCTTTATCCTGGCAGGCCATATTACAGCAAACTTTATCCCGGCAGGCCATATTACAGCAAGCTTTATCCTGGCAGGCCATATTACAGCAAGCTTTATCCTGGCAGGCCATATTACAGCGAGCTTTATTCAGGCAGGCCATATTACAGCAAGCTTTATTCTGGCAGGCCATATTACAGCAAGCCGTATTCTGGCAGGCCATATTACAGCAAGCTTTATTCTGCCAGGCCATATTACAGCAAGCTTTATTCTGCCAGGCCATATTACAGCAAGCTTTATTCTGCCAGGCCATGTTACAGCAAGCTTTATTCTGACAGGCCATATTACAGCAAACTTTATTCTGGCAGGCCATATTACAGCAAGCTTTATTCTGGCAGGCCATATTACAGCGAGCTTTATTCTGCCAGGCCATATTACTGCAAGATTTATTCTGACAGGCCATATTACAGCAAGCTTTATTCCGGCAGGCCATATTACAGCAAGCTTTATTCTGGCTGGCCATATTACAGCAAGCTTTATTCTGATAGGCCATATTACAGCAAGCTTTAGTCTGCCAGGCCATATTACAGCAAGTCGTATTCCGGCAGGCCATATTACAGCAAGCAGTATACTGGCAGGCCATATTACAGCAAGCCGTATTCCGGCATGTCATATTACAGCAAGCCGTGTTCCGGCAGGCCATATTGCAGCAAGCTTTATTCTGGCAGGCCATATTACAGCAAGCTTTAAGAACTGCAATGTTTTCATTGTTCAAACAACAGAAGATTGACATAGTTTGTCTTCAGGAAACACATATAACTGAAAGCGAAGCAAACTACTGGGAGAAACAATGGGGAGGGAAATTATTCTATCATAGTGGGACAGCTCATAGCAAAGGGCAAGTAATATTAATATCTAAACATTTCCAAGGAAATGTTGAACTTCAAAACTGCAGCGATAGAATAGTTGCTATCTCAATTAAGACGGAGAATAGGGAAGTCACACTGGTTAATGTGTATGCTCCTAATGAAACGCAGGAAAAAATTAGACTTTTCAAAAATTTACAAGACATATTATTAAATTGCAAATCGAAAAACTTACTGTGCATGGGAGACTTCAACACTGTTATGTGTAATAGTTTGGACATAATATCCGGTGAACCACACTGTGAAAAAGAAGTTACAAAATTAAACAAAATGGTTACAAACACTGGTTTGACAGATCTTTGGAGAGTGTTTCATGAGGAAGAAAAGGAGTACACTTGGTGCAGGCAAAATCCGTTTATTGCACGGAGGCTTGATTTTTGCTTTGCCAGCCAAGAACTGGCTGATAAGTGTGTTTCATGTGACATTATGTCTGTCGCCAATACGGATCATAGAGCAATAATTACTGAAATAAATGAAAATGAATTCGTCAGAGGGCCTGGCTACTGGCGTTTTAATAACAGTTATCTGAAAGATGCCGTTTTCGTTGGCAGAATGAATGTTGTATTAAAAAAATGGATAGGTGAAAGTAAAGAAATGTTTGAGAAAACAGGGGATCAATGGGACTGGTGTAAATCAAAGATAAAACATTTTTGTTTAGAGTATGGCAAATTTAGAGCACAAAACAAACGGAATGAACTTTTAGATTTGAAAAGTAAACTCCAGAAGATGGATCAACTATGTGCAAATGATCCTGATAATGAACAAAACCAAAAAGAAGTTATGGAAATAAAGAAAAAACTTGAAATATTATCACTTGAAAAAGCTAGGGGAGCCCAAACAAGGGCAAGAACAAAGTGGGTAGAAGAAGGAGAAAAAAATACAAAATATTTCTTAGGCTTGGAAAAGGTTCGTGGTAACCAAAATGCAATGACACAAGTGCAAAAGGATAATGGTGAAATAATTACAAATCAATCGGAAGTCTTGAAAGAAATTAAAGATTTCTACTCAGCGTTATATTCTAAATCGCCAGAGGAAGAGGGGAATATGAAAGGAAAATTGAAAGATTTTATTCAAAATGAACCATTTACAAAATTAGAAGAAGAGTCTTTCACATGTGAAGGTCTAATGAGTGTACAAGAGACAAGTCTAGCTTTAAAGCATATACAAAACGGATCAGCACCAGGTAGTGATGGTCTTACAACTGAATTTATGAAGTTTTTCTGGATAACTATAAGCGATGTTGTAACTGAATCATTCAACGAATCTTTCAGAGAGGGTGAAATGTCATACAGTCAGAAACAAGGCATTATTATACTTCTTCACAAGAGCCTTGACCTTCCAAGAGACAAAGTAAATAATTGGAGACCAATTACACTAACTAATACAGATTATAAAATACTAGCAAAGGCATTGGCGTTGAGACTGAATAAAGTTATTGATAAATTAGTTAGCCATGATCAAGTAGGTTATCTGAAGGGACGAAATATTTCGACACTAATACGAACTATAGATGATGTCATCAACTATCTAAAGGTAACGAAAAAGTGCGGATATCTATTAGCACTAGATTATCAAAAAGCGTTTGACTCTGTTTATAAAGAATTCATGTTGCAAACTTTCGATATATTTGGGTTTGGGAACCAGTTCAAAAGATGGGTAAGTGTGATTACAACGAACACCGTCAGCAGCATAAATCATGGTGGCTGGATCTCGGAATCTTTCCCTGTGAAGTGTGGCATCAGGCAGGGCTGTCCTTTTTCACCTCTGGCTTTCATTTTAGGTGTTGAATTACTCGCAATAAAGATTCGGAACAGTAATATATCAGGAATTGATCTTCCCACTTTCAATAATGAATTGGTAAAGCTTAAAATAAAACAGCTAGCAGACGACACAACTTTGTTTCTAAATAACAGAGATGACATGATAAAAGCACATGACATAATAAATGATTTCTCTGTTTTTTCTGGTCTCAAATTAAATGTGCAGAAAACAAAAGCAATGAGATTAGGGATGCAGAGGTATGAATACAATATGCCATTTATGTTAACTGAACAAATTAAAATACTAGGGATTTACTTTAAAAATAACCAAGCAGCAATAAACATAGAAGAAAATTGGTTAAAACGAATTGTAACAATGAATAAATTGATTAGAACATGGAGTAAGAGAGATTTAGGAATTTATGGGAAAATAGTTATAATAAAGTGTTTTTTGTTGAGTCAGTTTGTGTTTGTAATGCAGTCAATAGGTCTGCCAAAGCACGTTTTGACCACAATTAACAGAACCCTATATAAATTCTTATGGCAGAAGAAGAATTCAAACAAAAAAGCGTTTGAAAAGATAAAAAGAAAAATAATGGAAGCAGGTATTAGTCAAGGAGGAGTCAAGATGGTAAACCTTTTTAAGATGCAAGATAGTTTCTATCTACAGTGGGTAGGAAGATTATTTACAGCCACAAACGATAACTGGAGCTATATCCCCAAATGGCATTTGGATAAACTAACAAGTAACATGGGTGCCTTTGATATAAACTGTACATCGAGAATGCTGTCCCCCCATTGTCAGATCAACAACCCATTTTGGCAAGAAGTTCTACACACACATTTAGATAACAAAACAATAACCAAACAAACTGATGTATCACGACAAAACTTTCACAAACAGCTGCTGTGGAACAATTCGCTTATAAAATATAAATGTCGCACTCTATTCTTTCCTTCCTGGAAAAGAATAGGAATTGAAAGAGTAAAGGATATTATTAAAGAAAATGAAAATAGAATGCTGAGTTCCGAAGAAATTCTGGAAAAAGTAGTACAAAACAGAGGAAATGTTCTTTTTGAATATAATGCTTTAATGAACTCAATACCTGCATCCTGGAAAAACTGGATACGTGAAAATCCTTGCCAAGAAGGGATACAGAATTACTTTGATTACAGGGTTTACTGTGTAAAGCCAAAACATATCAGGAAAACATTAACCGATAAAGGAAATACAACTGAAGACTTAAAGACGTGTGCTCATGGGTTTTGGCTTAGAAATCTGAACTTTGAAATAGACAAGGATTCATGGCTAATGGCACATGCTGCTACGAAAGAAACCAGATTAAGAGAGCTGCAGTGGAAAATTGTTCATAATATATACCCAACAAATTTTTGTTACATAAAATGAAATTGGCAGAGGATAGTAACTGTTCCGTTTGCAGAACTGAAGTAGATTACATAGAGCACTTCTTTTACAAATGTCCCCCTGTGAAAGCATTTTGGAAGAAAATGGAAAGTTATGTTCATGGTCAGACAGGTATCCGCATAAATTTAGATCTTTTTGACATTCTGTTTGGAGTCAAGATAACTACCTGTGGAAACGATATCAATAATCAAAATATAATAAACCACATGATCTTAATCGGGAAAATGTGTGTTAGTATACAAAAGAAAACAAACGCAAATACACCATTACATATACTATTTGAACAACACGTGCAGTTTAGAGTATTGAAAACCAGATGACATCTTCGACATAACTAGAAGTCGGTACAAAAATATTATATTAGACGGATATTAAATATTTAAAAACTGTAGACACAAAAAAATACTTTATGAAATTAAAATGAAATTGGACAGAAGCACAGGCGCGCGCACGCAGGCGCGTGCGCGCACATACACACACACACACACACGCACGCGCGCACACGCACACACACACACACACACACACACACACACACACACACACACACACACACACACACACTCTGACCCAATCAAGGGACATAATTATAGGCATGAGCGTATTTTACGCGACACTGGGAAAAACAAACAGACAAACAAAAGCCTTAATATTTGAATGCCAAATGAAATATCGCACCTCATGATCCCAATGACTTGCCCAAAGTAGCACCATGTTCTCTGTCTGTCTGTCTGTCTGTCCCTCTCTCTGCCTGCTAGTATACATGTATGTATCTTTCTCTCTCTCAGTTGCTTAGTCGCAAACCGTAAATGCCGAACACACGCGTAGGCGCATATACACTTACAATATTTGATACCATTGGTGTGCTATTTATTCCTTGTGATAGCTGCCTGTTTTTGCATAAAGAATTAATTGTAACAAAACGATCATTCCAAACTCCAGTCCTTGTATAACCCAAGATTATTATCCCAAGTACTAAAGCTCGTCAAAGAAGGGAAGGGAGGGGAGTGGGGGAGAGATGTGGGATTGGGGAGGGGGAGACCGGAGATTGAGGGAAGGGAAGGAGGGTGGGATCGACAGTGGGGAAGAGGGGGAAGTGGAAAACAAACAAACAAACAAAAAGCAAACAAACACCCAACCTCTCACGCCTATGGTCACGCTTCTTGGCTTTCCTCATGCCTTCCTTGTTGACCCTTTCGTTTCGCTGCAAGGCTGGCCTCTTCGGGGAATAGCCAACTGGTGAGACGATTTGGAACAAACTCTACTGACAATTCTATGATGCCGCCTCTGTCCGTCTGTCTGTCTGTCTGTCTGTCTGTCTGTCTGTCTGTCTGTCTGTCTGTCTCTCTCTCTCTCTCTCTCTCTCTCTCTCTCTCTCTCTTTGGGAAAATCTGAGGAAAAAAAAAAAAGAAAAAAAAAAAAGAACATAATTAAGTATTAAGTCCTTTGTTTCATTTATGTTGTTCTCTTTGTATAAGCAGCGCATGATCAGTGTGAGAGTGCCAGTACACCACACATCAGAACATTAATAAACCCAGACATTTTGTATCAAACACCAAAACACTAAAATCAGCAAGACTATGTCCATTTGTAAGAGTACATACAGACTACGCATGGTGTGAAAGGGACTGCTTGGAGAAAAAAAAAAAAAAAGGGAAAAGAAAAAAAAAGAAAGAAAACTAGTTGTGGAAATTACTTTTTTTTTTTTTTTTTTTTTTTTTTTTGCTTTTTGGTTTTTTTGGCAGATGAAGAGGACAGTGTGAAGCACCAAAAAATGAAGAGGTGGATTTCGGCCTTAGGGGAAAAAAAAAAGAGAAAAGAAAAAAAAAATCACCGCCTTAGGTGCTCCATTGATCCGATAACTGATGCCACAAAAAAAAAAAAAAAAAGCTTTATTCTGGCAGGCCATATTACAGCAAGCTATTCGGCAGCTTTACGCAGCTTATCTGCAAGCCATGTTCAGCAGCTATCCGGCAGGCCATATTACTAGCAAGCTTTATTCTGAAGGCATATTACAGTAAGCTTTCTGCAGGCCATGTACAGCAAGCCGTATTCCGGCAGGCCATATTACTGCAAGCTTTATTCTGACAGGCCATATTACAGTAAGCTTTATTCTGGCAGGCCATGTTACAGCAAGCCGTATTCCGGCAGGCATATTACTGCAAGCTTTATTCTGACAGGCCATATTACAGCAAGCTTTATTCTGGCAGGCCATGTACAGCAAATTCCGTATTACGGCAGGCCATACATATTACTGCAAGCTTTATTCTGCCAGGCCATATTACAGCAGAGCTTTATTCTGGCAGGCCATATTACAGCAAGCTTATTCTGACAGGCCATATTACAGCAGGCCGTATTCTGACAGGCCATATTACAGCAAGCTTTATTCTGCCAGGCCATATTACAGCAAGCTTTATTCTGACAGGCCATATTACAGCAAGCTTTATTCTGACAGGCCATATTACAGCAAGGCCGTATTCCGACAGGCCATATTACAGCAAGCTTTATTCTGCAGGCCATATTACAGCAAGTTTTATTTTGCAGGCCATATTACAGCAAGCTTTATTCTGCAGGCCATTTACAGCAAGCTTATTCTGCAGGCCATATTACAGCAAACTTTATTCCGGCAGGCCATATTACAGCAACTTTATTCTGCAGGCCATATTACAGCAAACTTTATTCTGACAGGCCATATTACAGCAAGCTTTATTCTGCAGGCCATATTACAGCAAACTTTATTCTGCAGGCCATATTACAGCAAACTTTATTCTGCAGGCCATATTACAGCAACTTTATTCTGCCTGGCCATATTACAGCAAGCTTTATTCTGACAGGCCATATTACAGCAAACTTTATTCTGGCAGGCCATATTACAGCAAACTTTATTCTGACAGGCCATATTACAGCAAACTTTATTCTGACAGGCCATATTACAGCAAGCCGTATTCTGACAGGCCATATTACAGCAAGTTTTATTCTGGCAGGCCATATTACAGCAAATTTTATTCTGACAAGCCATATTACAGCAAACATATTCTGACAGGCCATATTACAGCAAGTTTTATTCTGCCAGGCCATATTACAGCAAGTTTTATTCTGACAGGCCATATTACAGCAAGCTTTATTCTGACAGGCCATATTACAGCAAGTTTTATTCTGGCAGGCCATATTACAGCAAATTTTATTCTGACAGGCCATATTACAGCAAACATATTCTGACAGG
>CM065721.1:4078995-4088995 GCA_033310375.1 Conus canariensis | reverse complement strand
GTCCAGAACTGGGTAACGTTCGACAAGACGGAGATGATCCCTCAGAAACGTTATAAACGCACCGCCTGTATACATCATGTTAAAGATATCTGGGAACAAAGGGCTGAAAACCAGTTTGACATTTGTAAGGCACACACTACACGGGAGTTTGTCACAGTGTTAATAGTTTGGGGAAAAAGAAACACCCGAAGGTGCTGGGAGGGCCCAGAGAAGCACTGTCTTCACCCGCCTTTTCAGCAGTCCTGTACCACCCTTGGAGGCCTGCGCTGTGTTGACGATGGGTACAGGCACGCGCAGGACACCCCCATTAAGATACCAAGGGACATAACTGCTCCTGAACAGAGGAAAATCAGACTACAGGATGCAACTCATAACAGCCTTAAAATAGTATCCCCATGGGTGTACCAGCCCGTATTTCATGACTGCAGAGCCCACCGGCAAAAGACACCACCCTCCAGCTGCCGAGCACACCCCACAGACCCAACCACCCCTGCCCACGGACAGATGAAGACAGTGCCACTCCAGACACAGCCAAGCTTTCGCCATACGGTCTTATGTGCATAAGAAGCATAAGATTTGCTTATAATATGCCCTTTTCATCAGTCAGTTCTAAAACATTGTCTTCTGTACATCACCTCCTGAGAGGAATTAGCATGACCAAAAGAAAAACAAACAAACAAACAAAACAAACAACGTTCTAAATCTGAACCAGCTGCCACGGCACAGTGGTCAGTGTCACGTATTCCCGTCTGGTGGATCGTGAGTTCGATTCTCATCAGATTCATCAATCTGTGTCTGGAATATTTCGTGCCCTATCGGTTCCTATCAAGACTTGAGTTTGTTATGGACTCCATTCGGAAGACTGAAACTGCCCAGTTGTTTTCGTCTAATTACTGAATGCGCCTCTAAGTGTGTTGATCAAACTGCGAGACAAACACTGCAGGTGTCCGTATCTCTCGGGCCTGGTTGGCGCCGGAATATGTTATGAAAGTAAACGTAGAACACAGGCCTGCAGTGCAGTAGTCTCAGACCAGATTGGAACAACGTAGCATCACCTTTATCATCTTCATCCTCATTGATCAGTTGTTAAAAAGTTCTAAATTATGGACTCTCTCTCCTCTCTCTCTCTCTCTCTCTCTCTCTCTCTCTCTCTCTCTCTCTCTCTCTCTCCCCATTCCGGAGGGTTGGAGTTGAAAAAAGCAGCTAAGCGCATTCTGTAATTGTTTGTTCGTCCGTTCCCCCCCCCCCTCTCTCTCTCTCTCTCTCTCTCTCTCTCTGTGCGTGCGCGTCAAGTGTTCCGCGTGTCTCCTCTTTGTCTACCCAATTCACTCCCGAAAATTTAAAGTATTTAGATAAATACATCATAGACTAACAAAAGGGTGGGAAAGTCTCACCATAACCTTTCACCTTTGAGCTAAAAGGTCAACAACTGTTGCTCCTAACAAAGCCACGTGATACGAACTCCACAACAACAACACCAAGTGGAAGAGACCGGCTCAAAGGTCATGGCTGGAAGCTATGGTCCTTGTCTTGTGGACCGACCAGGGCTGCAGCACCTGCTGATCGATATTCATCGCTCCTGGCATCCTTCCATTTGACTTTTCATTCTTCTTCGCGCGCGCGCGCGCGCACACACACACACACACGTACACACACGCACACACACACACGCACGCACGCACGCACGCACGCACACACACACACACACACACACACACACACACGCGCCGCGCGCGCGCCCCCCCCCCCCCCCCACACACACTCACACACACACACACACACACACACACACACACACACACACACACACACACACAACATGATTTCCTTCCCTTACCCAAGGCACAACAAGCACTCCAGATCCCCATCGGACTCGTGGACACACTCATGCACACACGCGTGCGCACGCACGCACGCACACACACCACACACACACACACACACACACACACACACACACACACACACACACAACATGATTTCCTTCCCTTACCCAAGGCACAACAAGCACTTCAGATACCCATCGGACTCGTGGACACACTCATGCACACACGCGTGCGCACGCACGCACACACACACACACACACACACACACACACATACACACACACACACACATACACACACACGCACGCACGCACGCGCGCGCATGCACGCGCACACACACACACACACACACACACACACACACACACACACACACACAGAGGCAGCACACTCTCGCACGCACAGACTCACATACTCCAACTCACTTGCTTTCACGCACGTGCGCGTGCACGCGTATACACAAACGCACTGAGAGAGAGAGAGAGAGAGAGAGAGAGAGAGAGAGAGAGAGAGAGAGAGAGGAGAGAGAGAGAGAATGAACGAATGAATTTTTTTAATGAGGGATGAAGAATGAGCACAATACAGGCTTTTTTACATCTTGCCCAGAGAGAGAGAGAGAGAGAGAGAGAGAGAGAGAGAGAGAGAGAGAGAGAGAGAGAAAGAAAGAGTGGTGAAGGGAGGGAACTGGGGTAGGGGGTGTTATGGGAAGGGGGGGAAGCTTGTTTGGAAAAGACATGAGTCAGTTGTGGTTTTTTAACTCCCCGGTGGGCACACGAAGCAGCGCGTGACGTGTCGAAGTCTTTGGACAAGGGCCTGAAAGCCCCCGCAAGGAGGAGCTGCCGAGGCCACAAAAGCTGAGTCATCATGGAGGCAGTGAGAGAGCCAATTGGCTTGCCGGGCTGCACACCCGCAAATCAATCCACCAAAAGCCTTGCATAAGGAGTCGAGCATTTATAGACATGCACAATTAGATTGTTCCGGGGAATTTTTTGATTGTGTCTGAAAATTGATTGTTTTTCTCTCTCTCTCTCTCTCTCTCTCTCTCTCTCCTCCTCCTCTCTCTCTCTCTCTCTCTCTCTCGTAAATCCATCAAGTTACATGCCAGGTGGTTCCAAAATGAAAGTTATGGGACTATTTGGGGTAAAAACCATCTGGCGCAAAGACAGGGTCACGAGTGAGTGCGAAGGCCTGACATGTGACGTCAGGTATGGCTTAACTCCTGTATTTCTAGACTGCCAATGATTGAATCGGGAGAAATCCCTAAAAAAAAAAAAAAAAAAAAAGTGAAATGATTGCGGAGAGGGGAGTTGGGGGGGGGGGGGGGGGTCATTTCAACTTTTATCATTAATAATATTTTGTTGTTGTTGTTGTTGCTCCAATGCAGTGCCACAGCTCTAAACTACATGGATTATGAGACAGCGCCAAATTCTAATAGTGGCGTGTGGCCGTCTGGTCTGGCCCCGAGCAACTACAAGTGACCCCCGACTCCCTCACATTAGGCTCCACCAGCCCGCTGTGCCCCCAGGGCGGCTTTGAGTCCTCAGCCTGCTGTCGGAGTCCCCCACAACACTCGTTGCACAGGGCTCAACAGGACACCATCATGACACAAACAATATCACATCACATAGCAGAGAGAAGGGGGGCAGGGGGCGGAGGAAAGGCGGGGGGGGGGGAGGGGGGGGAGGGGGGGGAGGGAAAATGATGTGAGGAAAAGATGAAGGACAGAAGGGGCACTCTCTCTCATCCATCTCCATTCCCTACACCCCCTACCTCTCTCTCGTCTGCTCTCCTCCTCCTCCCTTCTTCCGCACACCTCTCTCTCTCTCTGCCTCCCCCCCTCCCTCCCTCCCTCCCACCCTCCCTCTCTCTCTCTCTCTCTCTCTCTCTCTCCTCTCTCTCTCTCTCTCTCTCCTTCTGTTGCTTTCGTGTATGCACGCGCACATGTGTGTGTGCGTGCGTGTGTGTGTGTGTGTGTGTGCGTGTGTGTGTGTGCGGGGGAGGGGGATGAGGGGGGCGGGGGTGCGCGCGCGCGCATTTGTGTGAACGAGTCCGACTCCGACCCATTCATGTTGTAGTGAAACTCATCGACTGAATTTCGGATGGTAATTGAAGCCAAAAGAAACAACAAACAAACAATAGAAACAAAAACCAAATAACAACATCAATTTTGAACAGATGTAACCTATGTATCGACGTGCGGACCTACAACAACCCCCTGTGTCCCCCCCCTCCCCTCCACCTCCACTATTACCACCACCCCATGCCACACACACACACACACACACACACACACACACACACACACACACACACACACACACACACAGGCTTGCTGACTGCCAGCCTACTGACACACACCTGGCTACACCAAACTGAAAGTCGTTCATCCGCCGTGTTCAACTGGGAGGTGAAATGCGTTCTTCTATTGTCAGTGACCGAGGGACTGAGAATTCAACTGTGCATTTAACAGTCCTATGAAAACCTAGCTTCAGTCTGACATTTACGGAACATAATGTTTTATCCAGGAAACATGACTCAGAAGTTTAGTCTCAGTCCAGATTTTTTTTTTTCAAATTCAAATATGAAAACAAGGTTTCAAACAGCTTTTCGTATGATTTTTTTTTACCCCCCCCCCTCCACCCCCCTTCATTGTAAATGCTGTGTTGTCTGGAAACAAGATAATCTTAAACTTTGTGTCTGCTAAATGAACGCCTTTTACATCACTGTCTTCTGGAATCCCGTAGCTTGTACTTCCGAACACAAAACAAATAGCTATGGCAATATCGGGTCACTCTGACGACAGCCCTTTTGTATTTCCCAGCTCTGAGAAACTTTTCCTTTCACGATATCAAGATTTTTTTTTTCTTTTTTCATTTGTTTGTTCGTTTTTTTGTTAACACCGACATACAGCTACACAACTCGTCCCCGAATCCGAATGCTTTGAGAACTGTTTTTTTCTATGTATTCCTAATCTATTACATCAAAAGCTTTTTCGATGTCTACCGACACTAGCAAGCCTGGAAGGGATTTTATTTCTAATAAGTAATGCATTACATCATGTAAAACTGTTATACTGTCTCCTATGTCTCTGCTCGGATTGAATCTTTTTCATTTTCATTTATTACCGTCGAAAGTACTGTCTTCATTCTGTTTGCTTTGCATGTGGTTCTTGTTTTGTAAGAAACATTTAACAAAGATCCTTGGTCTTTGATTGATTCCAAAAAAAAAAACTCTTGCTTTATCTTCCTTTGGTAAACATATTGTTATTCGTTCTTTCTGACCGACTCACATTTCACCCCTCAAGAAACCTTCATTCAGCGATCTTACAACAATGTCTCCAATTTGTTAATTACACACACCACACACACACACACACACACACACACACACACACACACACACACAAGGTTACCTGTAATCCCGACAGTTCCAGGGCTTTATCATTGTGCTTTTTCATTACGATTTCTGTATTTTCTTCTCTGGTAACAAACCCTTCTCATTCTTTTGATTCCGATTCATTCAGCCGTGATCATCATTATTAACTGAGAACATTTATACGCCTAATCAGCTGAATGCCCTTGGCCTTAAACAATAAACAAGAACACACATCAAGTTACAAGCCAAATAAATCAGAAACAGACAACACACCGCAAAAAAAAAAAATCATCCATCTCTCCATCCATCCATCAATATCATCTCGCAATTTCAGGCTCAAAAATCCACAACATCCATCTGCAACCCATGTTGACTACTAGTCAACAACATCCGTGAACATCATACGTCTTCAATAAACAGCAACAATACCCATCGATATCACTTATCAACATCACTTATCATCCTCATACATTGATATTATCCATCAACATCACCCCCCGTACATTAATGATCACCGCCTACACCAACCAACATCATCGATCGTTATCACTTTTATACATCTCACAGAGAGAGAGAGAGAGAGAGAGAGAGAGAGAGAGAGAGAGAGAGAGAGAGAGAGAGAGAGAGAGAGAGAGAGAGAGAGCAAACAGCAGTACCAGCAATCACGTTTGCGAGACTAAAAACTAGGTGATTAACGAACAAGTAGGGTAAACTCTTGTCGCATGATGAAATGAATAGACGCCCTTGACTCCAAACGAATGCTGCTTACGGTACCGAATTCACCTAGCAGATATGACAACACAGAGCACACAGAACAAAGGAGCAGACATCTATGTCACCTCGTTTGTTCTGTGTGCTCTTTGTTGACATTTCTGCACGTCTCCTTTGTTCTGTGTGCTCTGTGTTGTCATTTCTGCATGTCTCCTTCTTTGTTCTGTGTGCTCTGTGTTGTCATTTCTGCATGTCTCCTTTGTTCTGTGTGCTCTGTGTTGTCATTTCTGCATGTCTCCTTCTTTGTTCTGTGTGCTCTGCGTTGTCATTTCTGCATGTCTCCTTCTTTGTTCTGTGTGCTCTGTGTTGTCATTTCTGCATGTCTCCTTCTTTGTTCTGTGTGCTCAGTGTTGTCATTTCTGCATGTCTCCTTCTTTGTTCTGTGTGCTCTGTGTTGTCATTTCTGCATGTCTCTTTCTTTGTTCTCTGTGCTCTGTGTTGTCGTTTCTGCATGTCACCTTCTTTGTTCTCTGTGCTCTGTGTTGTCATTTCTGCATGTCTCTTTCTTTGTTCTGTGTGCTCTGTGTTGTCATTTCTGCATGTCTCCTTCTTTGTTCTGTGTGCTCTCTGTTGTCGTTTCTGCATGTCTCCTTCTTTGTTCTGTGTGCTCTGTGTTCTCATTTCTGCATGTCTCCTTTGTTCTGTATGCTCTGTGTTGTCATTTCTGCATGTCTCCTTCTTTGTTCTGTGTGCTCTGTGTTGTCATTTCTGCATGTCTCTTTCTTTGTTCTGTGTGCTCTGTGTTGTCATTTCTGCATGTCTCCTTCTTTGTTCTGTGTGCTCTCTGTTGTCGTTTCTGCATGTCTCCTTCTTTGTTCTGTGTGCTCTGTGTTCTCATTTCTGCATGTCTCCTTTGTTCTGTATGCTCTGTGTTGTCATTTCTGCATGTCTCCTTCTTTGTTCTGTGTGCTCTGTGTTGTCATTTCTGCATGTCTCTTTCTTTGTTCTGTGTGCTCTGTGTTGTCATTTCTGCATGTCTCCTTCTTTGTTCTGTGTGCTCTGTGTTGTCATTTCTGCATGTCTCCTTTGTTCTGTGTGCTCTGTGTTGTCATTTCTGCATGTCTCCTTCTTTGTTCTGTGTGCTCTGCGTTGTCATTTCTGCATGTCTCCTTCTTTGTTCTGTGTGCTCTGTGTTGTCATTTCTGCATGTCTCCTTCTTTGTTCTGTGTGCTCAGTGTTGTCATTTCTGCATGTCTCCTTCTTTGTTCTGTGTGCTCTGTGTTGTCATTTCTGCATGTCTCTTTCTTTGTTCTCTGTGCTCTGTGTTGTCGTTTCTGCATGTCACCTTCTTTGTTCTCTGTGCTCTGTGTTGTCATTTCTGCATGTCTCTTTCTTTGTTCTGTGTGCTCTGTGTTGTCATTTCTGCATGTCTCCTTCTTTGTTCTGTGTGCTCTCTGTTGTCGTTTCTGCATGTCTCCTTCTTTGTTCTGTGTGCTCTGTGTTCTCATTTCTGCATGTCTCCTTTGTTCTGTATGCTCTGTGTTGTCATTTCTGCATGTATCCTTCTTTGTTCTGTGTGCTCTGTGTTGTCATTTCTGCATGTCTCTTTCTTTGTTCTGTGTGCTCTGTGTTGTCATTTCTGCATGTCTCTTTCTTTGTTCTGTGTGCTCTGTGTTGTCGTTTCTGCATGTCTCCTTCTTTGTTCTGTGTGCTCTGTGTTGTCGTTTCTGCATGTCTCCTTCTTTGTTCTGTGTGCTCTGTGTTGTCGTTTCTGCATGTCTCCTTCTTTGTTCTGTGTGCTCTGTGTTGTCATTTCTGCATGTCACCTTCTTTGTTCTGTGTGCTCTGTGTTGTCATTTCTGCATGTCTCTTTCTTTGTTCTGTGTGCTCTGTGTTGTCATTTTTGCATGTCTCCTTCTTTGTTCTGTGTGCTCTCTATTGTCATTTCTGTATGTCTCCTTTGTTCTGTGTGCTCTGTGTTGTCATTTCTGTATGTCTCTTTTGTTCTGTGTGCTCTGTGTTGTCATTTCTGCATGTCTCCTTTGTTCTGTGTGCTCTGTGGTGTCATTTCTGCATGTCTCCTTTGTTGTGTGTGCTCTGTGTTGTCATTTCTGTATGTCTCCTTTGTTGTGTGTGCTCTGTGTTGTCATTTCTGCATGTCTCCTTTGTTCTGTGTGCTCTGTGTTGTCATTTCTGCATGTCTCCTCGTTTATTCTGTGTGCTGTGTGTTGTCATTTCTGCATGTCTCCTTTGTTCTGTGTGCTCTGTGTTGTCATTTCTGCTGTGCGATTCGGTGCCAGAAGCAGCATTCGTTTGGAGTTAAGGGCCTTCTATTTCACCATGGGGCAAAGAGTTGCGCTACTTGTTCCTTAATTACTGTTTACTCTCCTGGCCTTATTAAACATTTCCTTAAAAACTGGCAATAAACGCTTGTCAAAGTGTGTTTGCGAGTGTGTGTGTGTGCGCGCGCGCGCGTGTGTGTTTCTCTCTGTGTGTGTAGTAGTAGTAGTAGTAGTAGTAGTAGTAGTAGTAGTAGTAGTAGTAGTAGTAGTAGTGGTAGTAGCAATAGTAGCAGTAGTAGTAGTAGTATCATTGTATTCATGGAAATCCTTTTTGTTGAAGTCGTTAGTGTTATAAAGAATGTGACAGACCTCACGTCTTCCATTTTGGAACCTGAAAGATAATTTCAAACTGTCATGTCAACGCTCTATGAAGTTCTACAAACCGACAGTTTTTTTCTTTGTTGTCCCTGTCAAAAATCTGCCGGTTACGCTCGTTATCATTCTCCTTCTCTTGTAATACAGACAAGCTGATCAAAAGACTATATCTTTGAAATTAAAACAGTATGTGAGTTTCAAACGATTTGTCCAAAATGACTTAACTTAATGCAAAAGATAAACTAATCGTGGCGAAAGATCTATTCAAAATTTGGTCCAAGGGGAAATATGCACCTGAGGATGTGATTGCTGTGTTGAAATCACTTACACTTTCTTTCTTTAGATACACTTACCAAACCCTTCAGACAAAGATAAATGGCATTAACGTACATTATCTTAAATGTATGGGATGTGTCCGGCTAATAAAACGTTATTTGACGAAAAAAATCATATTACGATAAAGAATTATAGAATTCAACCAAGCGATAAAAGCACTATAGCTATATCAAATGTAAATACAGTTTCCAAAATTTGCTACAGTGCTCTCTTGGAAGAGTTTGATATTTGATATAAACTCATTAGCACAACGGGGGTACAAGCTAAGATTTGCGTTTCACTAGGAAGAGACATTACAACAAATTACAAAAATCAAAGAAAAAAAACTGAGATGGTTTCAGATTAGAATTATGCCACAACCTTCTTTTCACAAACAGTATTTTGAAGTATCGTAAATATGTTCACAGTTTCTGGAGCGAATTGGAGAAAATGTGAAAACCGTTCAGGAATCAAGCCTAATATAGAACTGGTTTTGTTTGGTAATGATGAACAAATAAAAACAGACGAAAGGTTTGACAAGATTATCTAGTTGCTGAATATTTTGCGCATAAATGTAAAGTCAATAAGATCAAACCTAACCCTCAACACCTTTTTAACCCAATTCAAGAGCAAATATAACATCGAAAACCATATGCCCACTGCATGGAACTGCGATTCACAGAATTTCGTAAAAAGTGGTGTCCATATCAGAATCTTGTGAAAAGAAACAAATAAGAATAACGATGTATAGAAATGTTGATACTTTCTAATATTTTCCACGGGGATTACTGTAGCGATTCGATAGGTTGATGGATTGCAGTGTACTTTTAGTGCATGGACTGATTGCTTTGCGTCTAATTGTCGGGATTATGGAATATGTTTGCATGCAACTGTGCCCCCCTCGACCCCCCCCCCCCTCCGTAACGATAACGAAATAAATGAAAATAAAGAAATAAAAAAGAAAACATGACTTCAGATGAACTACGAAAGCAATTCTTTTGTAGGTATAATGCAAAAAAACAAAACATCCTTTTTTCTCAGAAACACTCTCTCCCAGTGTAAGTCAAGACCTAAAGCGTTACCTTCTCTCTCTCTCTCTCTCTCTCTCTCTCTCT
>CM065721.1:4056495-4073995 GCA_033310375.1 Conus canariensis | reverse complement strand
GTAGACCTATAGAGGATTGAATAAGCTAGGAGGACCCATAATGGCGACGAGTAGACCTATAGAGGATTGCACAGCTAGGAGGACCCATAATGTCAACGATGTAGACCTATACAGGATTGAATCAGCTAGGAGGACCCATAATGGCAACGATGTAGACCTATACAGGATTGAAAACAGCTAGGAGGACCCAGGATGGTGATGATGTAGACCTATAGAGGATTGCAACAGCTAGGAGGACCCATAATGTCAACGATGTAGACCTATAGAGGATTGAATCAGCTAGGAGGACCCATAATGGCAACGATGTAGACCTATACAGGATTGAAACAGCTAGGAGGACCCATAATGGCGACGATGTAGACCATAAGGATTGAACAGCTAGGAGGACCATAATGGCGACGATGTAGACCTATACGGGATGAAACAGCTAGGAGGACCCAGGATGGCGACGATGTAGACCTATACAGGATTGAAACAGCTAAGAGGACCCATGAATGGCGACGATGTAGACCTGTACAGGATTGAAACAGCTAGGAGGACCCAGGATGGTGATGATGTAGACCTATAGAGGATTGAAACAGCTAGGAGGACCCAGGATGGCGACGATGTAGACCTATACAGGATTGAAACAGCTAGGAGGACCCAGGATGGCGACGATGTAGACCTATACAGGATTGAAACAGCTAGGAGGACCCATAATGGCGACGATGTAGACCTATACAGGATTGAAACAGCTAGGAGGACCCATAATGGCGACGATGTAGACCTATATAGGATTGAAACAGCTAGGAGGACCCAGGATGGCGACGATGTAGACCTATACAGGATTGAAACAGCTAGGAGGACCCATAATGGCGACGATGTAGACCTACAGAGAATTGAAACAGCTAGGAGGACCCATAATGGCGACGATGTAGACCTATACAGGATTGAAACAGCTAGGAGGACCCAGGATGGCGACGATGTAGACCTATACAGGATTGAAACAGCTAGGAGGACCCATAATGGCGACGATGTAGACCTATACAGGATTGAAACAGCTAGGAGGACCCAGATGGCGACGATGTAGACCTATACAGGATTGAAACAGCTAGGAGGACCCAGGATGGCGACGATGTAGACCTATACAGGATTGAAACAGCTAGGAGGACCCAGGATGGTGATGATGTAGACCTATAGAGGATTGAAACAGCTAGGAGGACCCAGGATGGCGACGATGTAGACCTATACAGGATTGAAACAGCTAGAGGACCCATAATGGCGACGATGTAGACCTATAGGGGATTGAAACAGCTAGGAGGACCCATAATGGCGACGATGTAGACCTATACAGGATGAAACAGCTAGGTGGACCAGATGGCGACGATGTAGACCTATACAGGATTGAAACAGCTAGGAGGACCCATAATGGCGACGATGTAGACCTTACAGGATTGAAACAGCTAGGAGGACCCATAATGGCGATGACGTAGACCTATATAGGGATTGAAACAGCTAGGAGGACCCAGGATGGCGACGATGTAGACCTATACAGGATTGAAACAGCTAGGAGGACCCATAATGGCGACGATGTAGACCTATAGAGGACTGAACCAGCCAGGAGCAGTGATATCAGAACGGCCAGATGTACAGAGAGCTGAAGCGACGAGATGTCGGCCAGCAGGGTGTGAGCGAAGGACAAGCACAAACCACTTGATTGATCGACAAAGGACCAAAGCAACAACTGCCACAGAATTTGACAATTTCATTCAAAGGCCAAACGTCTTGGCTTGGCTTCCATTCTTTCCTTTCGATGAACTGAACGTCCGACGTTTGAGATCCTGACACTCGGCGGTATTTAGTGGAGAAAATCTCAGAAACAACAACGACAAAAAATATGAAGATCAACAGACAGAAAGTATCTGGCACAGTAGACAATCATATTTTTGGAGAGAGTCTAACAGACTCCCCAGGTTTTTAAAGCAGGTACAGAGAGAGTGGGGAAGGAGAGGGAATGCGGGGTAGAAAGGAGGGAAGGTCGGGAGGAGAGAGAGAGAGAGAGAGAGAGAGAGAGAGAGAGAGAGAGAGAGTGAGAGAGAGAGTGAGAGAGAGAGAGAGACAGGGGGGGAGCAGACAGACAGACAGACAGACAGACAGACAGACAGACAGACAGATAGACAGAGACAGAAACAGTAACAGACTGAAGACTGAAGACTCAAGATATTTCACTCACATAAGGCCTGAGCCCATTGTGAAGGAGGACGCGAACATTTGACTGAATGAAGATATGAAACAGATTCAAAACGAAACCAAACAATAATATAAAATCTATTCATGCACATATAAGGAAGTCACAACATTCCTCACTTTAAATCCTTTATAAAAGAACAAAGACAGATAAACTACATCTTAAGGTATGGTCGATGATTTGTTTTGTTTTGTCTTGGCGTGTGTGTGTGTGTGTGTGTGTGTGTGTGTGTGTGTGTGTGTGTGTGTGTGTGTGTGTGGTGTGTGCGCGCGCGCGCGCGCGTGCGCGTATGTATGTGTGTGTGTGTGTGTGTGTGTGTGTGTGTGTGTGTGGTGTGAGTGTGTGTGTGTGTGTGTGTGTGTGTGTGTGTGTGTGTGTGTGTGTGTGTGTGTGTGTGTGTGTGTGTGTGCGCGTGTAAAAATGATATGTGGATACAGAAGGTGAAACAGTTCTCAATCAAATGAAATTAACAGGAATCTTTTGACATCCCAGCAGTTTACTCTGAAGAAGCTTTAACTACTTGCACGAAGTGGACTTCTTCATCAGTACATGGGGATGAGTTCCAGGAAGAAAATCGAGTGCAGATTGGTTGTACGGCTTCCACTTCTGGGGAAGGAAAAAAACAGTTCTTGGAATGGCGCGTGGAATCTGGCAAGACGTCATTGCCCAGAGCTAACGGTATTGCTGTCCACCTCAAGGACTCACAGGCTTGTCTCCCCCCCCCCCCTCCCCCACCCCCCTCCCAAAAAATCATTGATGTATTCCTCCAGTCTCCACAAAACGTCCTCTCAGCCCTGTAGAGCGGGGGTTTGGGGGGTGGGGGTAGGGGTGGGGAGGCTGTCTCATCAAGGTCTGGGCCTGCCAGTAGGAGGACTGTCTGGACCAGCGGACGTGACAGACTTGATAAAGTAGTGACCACCCACCACACAGTGGGTCTGATCGTCATGCCAGACCAGGCAGTGGGAGACCACAGAAATATCGGGAGGGTGGGTGGGGGGGGGGGGGAGAAGTGGGAGTAAGTGACTGAAGAAAGACGTTCACAACTCTAGCAGAAAGGCGCCACGGAGTTTGTAGCAGTGTCCGGTGATAAAATAAATTCATGTCAGACGTGAAGGAGAGAAGTAGTGTCACAAAGCGTTGTTGTAGCAACACACATTCGTGTCAGAGGTGAGAGAAGAGAAGTAGTGTCACAGTGTGTTGTAGGGGGAGGGAGGGGGGGGGGCAGAATAGCTCAGTTGGTAGAGCGCCGGACTCGTAATCCAAGGGTTGCGGGTTCGAATCTCCGCCGGGCCGTTTCGGTACAGGGGGATTTTTCCCTCGGAGTTAACACTGGTTCTGACTCCATTCCCCATACAGTCCTTCGAATGAGACTATAAACCGAGGTTCCGTGTGTGAACGCACGCATGACATCTTGCACACACGTAAAATCCCATCACCAACTTTCGGAAGAGAAGGCCAGTTTGGCCGTTGGTGTGGATGACACGTTACAAAAGCATGCACCTTCCCCGAAGATTGAGTATGGCTGCCTTTATGGCGGGATAAAAAAAAAACAGTCATACGCACAAAACTCCACTCCCTTTGTTGGGTAATGGGATTAATACTTGTCTGTCCATATAGGGAGTGTCCGCAGGAGTATCAGCCTGCGTACGCAGAAGAAGAAGTGTGTTGTAGTAACATGTTCATGGTCAGACGTTAGGGGAGAATAATGTCGCAGTGTGTTCAGGGAAGAGAAGTAGTGTCACAGTGTGTTGTTGTAGTAACACGTTCATCTCAGACACGGTCTTTAGCTTAATGTCTCTCCACTTAATGTGATAGTACGATATTAATTAAAAGATAAAGCTGAACAATTAAGTAGTGGGGGAAAACAAGTGCAAGTTAATTAAAAGACAGACAGACAGACAGACAGACAGACAGACAGAAAGAAAGATTATGAGAGAGAGAGAGAGAGAGTGTGTGAGAGTGAGACGAGAGAGAGAGAGAGAGAGAGAGAGGAGAGAGAGACCGCGTGCGCGCGCGCGCGTTTGTGTGTGTGTATGTATGTGTGTGTTTGCGCGGCGCGCGCGCGAGTGTGTATATGCATGCGTGCGTGCATATGTGCATGTGTACATGCATGCATGCGTGTGTACACCCATATATGCGTGTGTGCGCGCATGCGTACACGAAAGCATGAGGGCGTGTGTTTTTCTTGCGAGGATTCTTTTAATGGAATGAGAAAAACCAGTAACAGAGAAGCCTGTCAATAGCCAGTATGCTTTAATGTAGGGAGGAATAGGCCCCTCTTCCCCCCTCTCTCTCTCTCCTCTCTCTCTCTCTCTCTCTCTCTCTGTCTTTCTCTGTCCTGTCTGTCTTCCTCTCTCTCTCTCCCTCTCTCTCTCATCAATAAAACACGGTACAAAGATACTGGTTAGCGCTTTATTTTAACATGCACAGAAAGAAGCTGCAGTCAACACCTTCTCATCTACACCACCTCTAGTAACCTGCCAAGTGCGCGTTGACTGACTGTGTACATTGTGTACCGTTTGCTGCTGGTCAGTGGTTTTCGTCATTCTTTGTGTTGTTGTTGTAGTTGTTGGTGTTGTTGCTGTTGTCATTCCTTGTTTTTCTTTTTTAAACACCATTCAATGAAGAGAAGAGAAACGTTTTCCTAGACACGCCAAACGGCTGACGGAACTGGATTTTGTCATGGTATCATCTTCACTACGTCTAACCCCGAGCTGACCTCAAATCACATGAAGTAATAAAAAAAAAAACTGGCCTTCCCTGTATGCTTCCCCCCAAAAAAAAATCTTGATGCTGCAGCTATCCATTTACGCACAGACAATTTCAGTGTTTAGTATCTGTTCTTTCGGGGGGGGGAAAATCCAGTTGTCTATCATGAAGAAAGAGAACAACAAAAATAGCTGCACACAAGTATGGCTGCTGAACTGTATACCTGTATCTGTTCTGCCTGCAGTGAAAAGCAAACCCCACTTCCTAGCTTGACTTGACATAAGCAAAATATGGTCATCCGTCCATCGTTTCACAGACTTCAACCACAGCACTTCGCTCACTGTGCGGGCACCCAGTGACTCATATTGCCAGAGACAGTCACTTTCTAGGCTTTGCACAGCTGTGTTTACAGCTGACACTGAGGGTTGGACACCTTCTTCTCCCTGCCCCCCCCCACCTCCCTCCACCCCCCTTTCCACATCCAGTCAAGGACAGAGGCCCTTTGTCTCCCCCCCCCCCCCCACCTTTCCTTCCTTCCACGTCCTTCCCTGCAAATCATTGTCAGAGGTGCTAAAGAGAGTCATTACGGCCTAATGAAGTCTGAAGTTTGGCCTCCACGTTCCCAGATCAAAGGAAGCACAGACACCATCACTGCGAAGAGAAGGCGGCCCGAAAGGAGAAGTCTGCTGACCAAAACGTCTCCCCCTCACTCTGATTGTCATCTGCCAGCCCGGTGCCAGTCCCAGTGCCAGCCCCCTGATCTCCATCTCCTGCCAGCCAACACGTCAGCTGCACTTCCACACACGCCAGTCTCCCTTTGAAGTCAGGACGAGGGGGGAGGGGGGGGGGGAGGAGGATGACTGGAGCAGATCTGTTGGTTTTTGTTCTTTCCGACCCCCCCCCCCCCCCCCCCCCCCCCATCTTTATTCGGCGCTGTATGGGATGAGCGGGGAAGAGAGTGGAGTGGCGCCGTTGTGCTGCTGAAGGAGACAGAGGCACAGACTGATTCCTCATTTGACACAGATTGTTATTTCTTGTCCACCGATCTGCTTCAGAAGGCACACAAACAGACCACGTTATGTTCCCCTCGAAGGCTTCATTCGGATGGGAGATGGGGGGGGGGGGGGGGGAGGGGGGAGAGAGAGATGGGAGAGAGATAGAGTTGAGAGACAGACAGACAGACAGACAGACAGACAGACAGAGAGAGAGAGAGAGAGAGAGAGAGAGAGAGAGAGAGAGAGAGATGTGGTGTTGAGAGCTGACAGTGGTGGTGGTGGTGGTTTAGAATGCACATCACATTAAAAGAAAAAAGTGGACAAAAACCGGGGCGACTAGCCACAACTACCAGCACGGACAGTTCCAAGTAAAAGACACTCTCTCAGTCTTTACCGACGTGGCGTCTCCAGATCTCGCTGACTTACTTCATCTGGCAACGAACGGTAGTGTACCGTTCCAGGCACTTCAAATCTAGCTTTGCATTTTTCATACAATATTTTGCTTTGGTCTATCGTTCAAATCATCCATGCGAAAACTTCTACGTAAGGAATAAATCTTGCAGTCATCGATTTTGTGACTGCAATCTTAAATGTGCCAAAATATACATCTCTCTCTCTCTCTCTCTCTCTCTCTCTCTCTCTCTCTCTCTCTCTCTCTGCCTTTCTTTTCTGTCTCTTTCTGTCTGTCTGTCTGTCTGTCTGTCTCTCACTCACTCCCCCCCCCACACACACATAATGTGTTTTGACCACTGGCTTTACTTTCATGTTTACTCCACTACCATGTGTTCTTTTCGAATTTGACCAGCACAACGGCTGAATAGCCGGAGAGACTGCAGACAGCCAATCCCTCGAGCCTTGATCTTAGATGGACAAGTATTTGAGTTTCCAGTCGTAAAAGATAGTATGGATATACTGTTGATATAGTCAGCAGAGAAGTCTCTCTCTCTCTCTCTCTCTCTCTCTCTCTCTTCTCTACTCATCTCTCTCTCTCTCTCTCTCTCTCGATATATACACTAAGTGGCCTGCACTTTCTTGTCACACCTGGCAATGTGGGACCGGATCAGGGAGGTCGTTTGGAGTGCTCTCCCCGTGTGGGGCCCATACCACCCGCTAGGGGGCACCAAGCCAACACCCCGACCGCTCGCTTCGCAGTCACTGCTGGTGAGTTGATCCCCTACCCAACCCGAAGCATCCCACCCACATTCCCCTCCCCCCCCCCCCCCCATCCCTCCCGCTCCAAGAGAATGGGGTAGAACTCTTCGTACTACAACTTCCTCAGTCCCCCCCCCCCTCAACTTCAATGCCCCTCTCCCTCCCCTGCTTCCCCGACTTGTCCCAGAGCTCCAGCTTCATCCGCTACTACCACCAATATTCCTTGAACACCGTCACAGTCGTGTGTGTGTGTGTGTGTGGGGGGGGTGGGGGGGGGGGGGGGTGCGCGAGTGCGTGTGCGTAAGTGTGTGTGTTGTGTGTGTGTGTGTGTGTGTGAGAGAGAGAGAGAGAGAGAGAGAGAGAGAGTGTGTGTGTGTGTGTGTGTGTGTGTGTGTGTGTGTGTGTGTGTGTGTGTGTGTGTGCGGCTGCGCGCGTGCGTGCGTGTATGTGTGTGTGCGCGCGTGTGCGTGTGTTTGGTTGATTGGTTGTTGGTTGTCTTTTTTCTTTTTTTTTTTTAATTTAAACATGGTATTTTCTGGTTTCATATACTTGCTACGTGCACAGGCCAAAAGCGTGGGGAACGTGTGGACTGAGCTGCGTGGTCATTGATGGTACTTTGGCCTTTCCCTCCTGAATGGAACGTAGCAACTTAATCCGCCGTGTCGTTTTAAAACTGTTGAATACAACAAAACGATGTTACTGTTCTCTCTCTCTCTCTCTCTCTCTCTCTCTCTCTCTCTCTCTCTCTGCGCGTTGAAATTCTTATGGAGAATTCCTTCCTTTCGTGCCTTCCTTTCCACGAATTCTCTCATGGTTTGAGGGCAATATCGAAGTTCACCAATCAACGGCACAAGAACAGAGAAGACATTACTAATCACGAAGTAACAGTGTTCCTAGTATTGTTCCTTTGGCTCTCTCTCTCTCTCTCTCTCCTCTCTCTCTCTCTCTCTCTCTCTTTGTATGTGTGTGTGTTGTGTGTGTGTGTGTGTGTGTGTGTGTGTGTGTGTGTGTGTGAGTGTGTGTGTGTGTGTGTGTGTGTGTGTGTGTGTGTGTGTGTGCGTGCGCGCGCGCGCGCCCGCGTAAGCGTGTTTTAGTACTGCGTTCCCATGCAGTTTATTGCTAAATTGAAGTCGTCACAACTAATCTAAATGTGTTAGCTCTGTCACTTACGTTTCTCAGCTATCGTCTATTTGCATTCATATGTAAGATTTGCTTTGGTGTTCTTCCTTTCTTTCTTTTTATCTATTGATTTTGTTTGTTTGAAGTCATTTCAGTTCTCTGCGTCACTTGCACACCTAAGGTCGGCCGAAGACCAACGAAGACGCGAGTGGTCATCTGTCTGAACAGTCACTGCCCGACACCGCGTTTCCCCCAGGACGATAATCCAGGCAGCTGTCAAACACTCCATGATGGTCAAGGTCTCTCTCTACCCCCAGCACAGCTCGCCCATCGCCACAGCTCATGCGACCACCTGCACCCCCCCCCCCCCCCACCCGCCCCCCACCACCACCCTCCATCCCTGGTCCCATTCTCAGGAGTCAAGGGGACATCAAAAAGCGGCGGGTGGCCCTGCGTGGGGTCAGGGGAGGACGGTGGGAAAGTGGCCGGTGGGGACAACAACAACATCAACCCCCTGCCCTGCCCTGCGCCCTATCGCTTGTGAACACTGTCCCCCGCACCGTTACGTGAGTGCCATGGGGAGTGTTGAAGAGGTCAGCTTGTCGGGTGACCTCGTCTGGGTCATGTGGGTAGTTCGAGGTTGTCCCCCCTCCCGTTGGTCGAAATCCACTTAACGACAGTGTGTGAATGTGAAGGCGAGGACTGTGTGTGTGTGTGTGTGTGTGTGGTGTGTGTGTGTGTGTGTGTGTGTGTGTGGTGTGTGTGTGTGTGAGTATCTGTCTGTCTGTCTGTCTGCCTCTCTCTCTCTCTCTCTCTCTCTCTCTCTCTCTCTCTCTCTCTCTCTCTCTGCAGTTCAGGTTTGCACAAAGAATGTGATGTAGGCAAACTCACCGTTCTGTGCAGACACAAGGCCTGCCACAATGAGAACGGGAAAAGTGTGCAGTGTATGGGAGAAAATATTGATTTGTGTATAATTTACATTTCAACCACGATATCAAAACTCCACTGAATAGTAACCTGTGTTCATATAATTATGTTTTAAAGTTCACTAACGTATCAATTTTCTTTCTTATAGACCTTTAAGTCTGCAAGCCCAGTCCACCAATACTGGATGGAAATCATACAATTTGAAAAGACAGAGTTAGAAGGCAAGCCAATCCACCGATGATCCAAGTAAGTTGAGAAGCAGTCAACCACTAAGTCATCAAACCAGCCAACCATTTGAACAGATTGAAATGTAAATCAACCAGCCAACTGAAAAATCTGCCAACAAATTAATGACCCAATCTGCCATCCCCTTTACCAACTAGGACACAAACGAACCCTTTGCGCAAAAGTGCAAACTTATCATCCATCTAACCAACCAGCCAACCAACCAACCAACTTTATCAACCATGACCACAATACAGAACTTGACGAAAAAAACCCCCCACATGAATCGAGATTGACCACACACAGGAAGATTAAAACCACAAAAGAAACATTAGAAGGGAGACAATGACACACTTCCTCCTGCAATGAAAACGGAGAAAAATGACTGTAAATAAAGACTTTACAATTGAAACGGAGATTTACTTAAAGAAAATGGAGAAGTCGCTTTACAACTGAAAACAGAATCTTGCAACGAAAATAGAAATCTTATCCAACAACGAAAATAGAGATCTTATCCAACAATGAAAATACAAACCTTATCATACATGGGAAAGGGGGTCCTTATGTAACCACGGACATGGAAACCTTACCTAGCACTGGAGATAGAGACTTGTCTAACAACGGAAATAAAGACCTTACCTGCCAACGGAAACGAAGAACTTATGTAACAACGGAAGGGAGACCTCATCTAATAAAGGAAATAGAGACGTTATCTTACAACAGAAATCGAGACGTTATCTTAACAACAGAAATTGAGACCGTATCTTACAACGGCAATGGAGATTTCACTTTACAACAGCAATGGATACATGATCTTACAACGGAAAAGGAGAACACGGAAACAGAAACCTTATCGTACCTACAGAAATGGATACGTGAACTTACAACAAAAAATTCAATGGAGACTTTATCTTACAACGGAAATGGAGACCTTATCTTACAACGGAAATGGAGACCTTATCTTACAACGGAAATGGAGACCTTATCTTACTACGGAAATGGAGACCTTATCTTACAACGGAAATGGAGACCTTATCTTACAACGGAAACGGAGACCTTCTCTTACAACGGAAATGGAGACCTTATCTTACAACGGAAACGGAGACCTTGTCTTACAACGGAATCGGAGACCTTATCTTACAACGGAAATGGAGACCTTATCTTACAACGGAAATGGAGACCTTACTTACAACGGAAACGGAGACCTTCTCTTACAACGGAATCGGAGACCTTATCTTACAACGGAAATGGAGACCTTATCTTACAACGGAAACGGAGACCTTCTCTTACAACGGAATCGGAGACCTTGTCTTACAACGGAAACGGAGACCTTCTCTTACAACGGAATCGGAGACCTTGTCTTACAACGGAAATGGAGACCTTATCTTACAACGGAAACGGAGACCTTCTCTTACAACGGAAATGGAGACCTTATCTTACAACGGAAATGGAGACCTTATCTTACTACGGAAATGGAGACCTTATCTTACAACGGAAATGGAGAACAACGGAAATAGAGACCTTATCTTACAATGAAACAGCGAATTAACCAGAGGCTCAAAATTTGATTTACAATTAATTGCCGATGTTCTTGTGTAAGGAATAAACTTTTCAGTTTTCTTTTATTTCAAGAAATACTTGAACGTGCACCCAATCAACCGAACAACAACAGAAACAAACGACGTCAAATGAATGTATCACTGAGTAATAGTAATCTGCATGACCGATACAAAAAAACACAAAAACCCCTCAATTTAGGGTACACAACAAGGATACATCAAATAATTGTAGAAGGCAAAGTTTAAAAGGAGAAATATCATGACAGAGTTGCAAACAGAACAGGAACACACCGTAAACATACACATCAGGCTGCCAGCACACCGACTCCCCACAAACAACAACAGCCCATTTTCACGTCCGCTACGCAAACAAACAAGAAGGCAAGCAACAGCAGTACCCACCCACCCCCACCCACCCCGTGCATCCCTCCCTCTTGCCCCCCCCCCCCCTTCTTCACCCCACCGCCCGCCTTTCCCAGGGGAAGGTTGATTCTCAGTTCAGAAAGAAAAATGGATTGGAAGAGGTATGTGCAGATGCGGACAAGAAGCAGGCAGTCCTCCTACCTTCATGACCCTGTCGTAGACCTTCATCCCGTGCAGGTCTGCTGGCCCGCCCTCCCCGATCCGGGAGATGTAGATGCCCTCAGTGCCCGTGCTGCTCTGGTTGTTGTTCTTCTCCACCTGCAGCCACAAGCACAGCAACACGGGTCACGGCCTGCATCAGTCAGCACTACTCGCAGAGAAGATACAATCATGAAGGTGACAAGAGACGAGAAGAGAGAGAGAGAGATGCTGGCAGCATTCAGGTTTCCAACCCTTAACTGTGTTCCAAAAGAAGGTAGAGCATAAGTATATTACTATATAATGTAGTTAACTGAGAAGAAAATGGGATACTGAAAAAGGTACGGACTTTCAACCCCCCCCCCCCCAAAAAAAAAAAAAAAAAAAAAAAAACTTTGTCTGTTGCTGTCTTCTCTCTCTCTCCTGTTCTCTATGGGCTCCCCTCTCTCTCTCTCTCTCTCTCTCTCTCTCTCTCTCTCTCATCTTCTTCTTCTTCTTCTTCTTCTTCTCTTTTCTTTTTTTCCCCTGTTCTTTTTGCCCATTCCCATGTTTTCACTGTGAAAATTTGATGTGCCTGTGACATGTTGTTCACGTACCCCTTCAGAAGGGGCCATGGCCTCATTGAATAAATCACCATCTCTCTCTCTCTCTCTCTTCTCTCTCTCTCTCCCCTCTCTCTCTCTCTCTCTCTCTTTCTCTGCACTATATGACTCATTTAAACTTGTCCGTATATTATGGATGCCATGCAAGACTTGCATGTGCCCTAGTACTCCTTATGGTAATACTGCACGTGCAGTGACCGTGTGGCTCGAACGGATTATGCTTCAGAGCATGACACATGGGTGATGCTGCACATGTATATATATCCCCAGAGGTCACATCAGTCACGCTGCACAGACAAAATTATATCCCCACAGGTCACATCAGTCCTGCTGCACGCACATCATTATATCCCCGTAGCCCACACGGGTCATGCTGCACGTGCTTGTATCCCGAAGGTCACATGAGTGATCCTACGCGTGCATGTGTCGTTGTACTCCCCCCGTAAGCGTGATTTTGTTCATATACCCCATATGGGCCACACACACACGTGCGAGTATCCCTCTCCACTAGGGGTAGCCTACACGTGCAAATGTCCCTGTACCTCACGTGTGTAAT
This sequence comes from Conus canariensis, assembly GCA_033310375.1. Taxonomy (NCBI): domain Eukaryota; kingdom Metazoa; phylum Mollusca; class Gastropoda; order Neogastropoda; family Conidae; genus Conus; species Conus canariensis. The sequence continues at coordinate 4,061,363 of CM065721.1, read as the reverse complement.
GCCATACGCACATCTACCCGTGTACGCTATACGGCTAATGTGGGATGTATCAGAAATTCGTCTGTTCATCTGTCAGACTGTTTGTTAAGATACCAGATGTGTATTACGTCAGGTCACGTTGTTCATAGCCTAGTCAGACAATGTCAGGGTCGTAGATATCTGTACCATGTACGTTACAAATGAACTATTAACTTAGATAAATCAAGTTGCAAAGTGAGACGACTGCAGGCGGAAATCTAAACAAATCTTAAATAAATGTTAACGAACCGCCAAGAGAAACGTGGACAAACGTGACTCGTTTGTCCACGTTTCTCTTGGCGGTTCGTTAACATTTATTTAAGATTAGATAAATCAGCATATCAACAATGGACAATATCGAAATAACCGTCTTCTTTTCATGTCCTGATTTTCCCCCCAGCATGTCAACAGGAGCTGGATGACGGACACAATGTTCCCAATTCTGTTTAAGAGCGAATACTCTGAGCAGCTTTCGTCTGGCATCGAAGCGGGATCACTGATGTGTGGCTGTGAGCTAAATCTCGCACAGGAACACATGCTGAACTCACAGTGCCCTATGAAATCAGAATGGAAGAAGCACACAGCTAGCAGACTGAAAAGTATTCCTGTTCATCCCGCAGAGAACAGGGACAAGCAAATACAAGACAAACATTGTTTGTCCCCGTAATCTCCTGCGGATTAAAATCCAATTTTTTTTGAAATGTGGTCTTCTTGTCACATAATGTATATTTGCTCACAGGCTCTTTCAACTGTTCTTGCGTAAAGAACATGTATCCACAAAGCGATTGTTTAGGTCAAACACAAACTGGTACACATTCTTGTCTTCCTCTGAAAAGACCTGTCCTGTCCATGACTAAGACAAAAGGAACATAGGTCCTCTTGCTGAACGACCAAATCGTCATTTCAAGGAGGACAACCCAGAAGTTGAATTGGACAACTCTCTGTAAGCAAATAACAGGGCGGGAATGTATCTGTCCCAACCTTTGATTTTCTCTTGTGCTACTTTCTTTTTAATCATTACTTTCAGCATGCCAGACTGAGACTGAGAACTCGCGGATTAAACGCTAGCAAAAGATGGTTTACTGACAACCACGAAAGGGATCGCTTGTGTTTAATGCGTGTGAAGAAGCTGAAGATGAACGTCATTTTTGTTAGTGTATGATTCAATCAGAAGTAAGTATGAAATATTTTCTTTACCTGTTTCAGAAAGACATAATTTAGTAGCGATTTTTCGATCTGAGAATAAAGAAATCATAATATCGTTGGCAAAATTCATTCCAGAAGCAAACAACACGAGGAACAAAAAAATCTCATGTGACCGACATTGGCAAAGACAATAAGGTGAAGGTCAACTTAGGAATGAATACACAAAAACTGACAATCACTTGTGGTGGAAAAAAAACGGCATAAATTGAAAGAATGAATTAATCTCTAAGAAATTCCAATAGTGATGAACGTCTACATGTTATATAGTTATTGATGGAGACCTGCTTGTTGTGTGTGGGCACATCCGTGGAGAAAGAGCATTACCCCAAAAGAAATTGTTTACGTAAAAATAGTTCTTTGAGTGCGCCCGCGCGCGCGAGTGCATATGTGTTGGTGCGTGCGTGCGTGCGTGGTGCGTGGTGGTGTGTGGTGTGTGTGTGGTGTGTGTGGTGTGGTGGAGTGCGCCCGCGCGCGGTGTTATGTGTGTGTGTGTGCTCGTGCTACGGCTTTCGTGAAAACTTCTCTCTTTTCTTCTTCTCGTCGTGTTGGTGTGTTATCCTCGAAACCTTCTTTCTCATACCCTTCCCTCTCTTCTCATCTCCTTCTTTCTTCTCTCTCTTTCTCTCCTCCCCCTTCTCTCTCCTCTTTCGTTCCCTCCGCACCCCTTTCTCAATCTCTCTCTACTCTTCTCTTCACCCTTTCTCTCTCTCTCTCTCTCTCTCTCCTTCTCTCTCTCTCTCTCTCTCTCTCTCTCTTTCGACGGCTGCTTGCTTGCTGAGAAGTCGTTGTCAAGGCATCCCCGCTGCAACATCATGCCGAGAAAGAGGCTGATGTCGTGTACACATGTGAACACCCGCTTTGCATATGACGTCATGCTGATCAAGACCCCTGCTTGACAAGTATGCACCTGCTGCTATCGTTGCTTGACAAGTTATGCACCTGCTGCATCGTTGCTTGACAAGTGTGCACCTGCCGCTATCGTTGCTTGACAAGTATGCACCTGCTGCTATCGTTGCTTGACAAGTATGCACCTGCCGCTATCGTTGCTTGACAAGTATGCACCTGCTGCTATCGTTGCTTGACAAGTATGCACCTGCCGCAATCGATGGTTGACAAGTATGCACCTGCTGCAATCGATGGTTGACAAGTATGCACCTGCTGCAATCGATGGTTGACAAGTATGCACCTGCTGCAATCGATGGTTGACAAGCATGCACCTGCTGCAATGGTTGCTTTCTACTCTCCATGTGTGCTGGAAAGACAAAGAGGAAACCCAGAGAGCCAGACGTTTAATGACAGGGGCGTGGGGGGAAGGGGGCACATAAAAGGGGATGGGAGAAAAGGGGGGAGGAGAAGTGACAGAAGGGGGAGACATGGATTAAAGGGAGAGAGAGAGAGGTCAGACAGTTATCAAAAGGGGGGGAAAGAGGAGGAGGGACGGGTGGTTGTGGCAAGGGCGGGACAGGGTGGAGAAGGACTGAGACAGAAGAGAGACGAGAGAGAGACAGAGACAGAGAAAACAGAGAGACAGAGAGAGAGAGACAGAGAGACAGAGAGACAGAGAAGAGAAGAGAGAGACAGAGACGAGAGAGAGAAGAGGGGAGACAGAGAGAAGAGAGAGAAAGAGAGACAGAACAGAGGACAGAGGACAGAGAGAGAGAGAGAGGAGAGAAGAGAGAGAGAGAGAGAGAGAGAGAGAGAGAGAGAGTTGGACAGACGTAGACAGATACATGATTATAGAAACGAAGGTTAAAACCTGGATTCAAATGCTTTAATTTCCAGACAAGGAGGCGAAGACGAACTTGAAAAATCCGTCCATGTTAAAAATACGTAACTTTAAAAATCAGACTGCGTGAAATTAGAATGGGACATGTGAAGTAGTCCTTCTCCAATGAGTGTTCTGTTGGCTTCACTGGCAGATCGTGGGTTCGATTCCCGTCAGGGCCTTCATTTGTATGATGTGTCTGTCTCCACCCGCTCCTCCCCAGAGCTGATTTGCTACAGGCTCAGTTAGGAAGTCTGGAATAACACAGTGTCATCTGCTTGATGGATGCGTCTCTGAGAGTGTGGCTCAAACTCCCTGATTAACATAGCAGCTGTCTGTATATCTCGCGGGCGTTTTTCACACCTAGGTATCTTACGACAGTTTGGCAAACTATTGTTTGGCGAACTACAACAAGGAAAACGCTCTCATGGAGGCCAGAAGAAACGTTTCAAAGACAACCCAAATCTTCCATGTAATGCTCTTAACATCAGCACCTGAACATGGGAATGCAGGACATGAGAGGTGGCGTCTCGTCCGCAATAGTCGAACTGTTGAAGCAATTGCTGCAGATGGCGCGCGATGATCAGGGACCATGTCAACGATGTCTCAACTCCGCCACCAGCCCTTGCCATACTGGTATAGGTCTTCCGGCGCAGATGGCCTGCAGCCATCTACGCACTCATCCCGACCAGATAACTACATGGTCTTAGTCTGTTTTTCGACAAACAATCTTTCGACAGTAAGCGTAGAGTGAAGCCATGTCATGCAGTCTAGACTAGAACTGGACTCCTTAGCATCGCCTTCATCATTTCCATCATTTGTCAGTATGAAAAAAAAAAGTCTGAAATTCTGTGGCCCTTCATTGCCTGTTCTCCTGGTGACCTCACTGTTGATGTCCTGTCGGTGTGGAAGCCCTGGGTGAGGTCCTGCCGAGGTGGTGTATCGGCAAGTCATGCGGAATGGTCGTGGAAGGACGTGCTGGCTCCCTGCGGAAGTGGACGCTACTGCACGCTGGCTCCGCCTCTAAGCAAATACTGTCGTCAGTAGGGAGCATATCAGTGCGTATGATGGGTCAGAGCACGCCACACTGAACACCACAGCAGTGCAGTGTCCAGTCTGATGGGTTGCCTCATGACGACTTGAAATCGACTGCTCGCTGTGGTTTGCCAGCGCTGGGGCTGCGCCAGAAGATCCAGGGTGTAGCTGTGCACGCGGAGCCGGGATGAGTGGCGTGGAGAAGTGCCACAGAAGTGGCACAGAAAATGAGACGTAAGAAAACAAAATGCATGCAAATTATCTGTCTTACTCATTTTTTAAAACATCGTTTATCACCAAAGCTCATTATGCTCATTCGATTGATAAAGGCATGTTTAATGGAAAACATGTACGAAAAATAGTGCATATGCTTACGTGCTAGTCTATGAATGTATGTGTTTTTAGAATCTGGTATTAGCTCTACCCTCTGGACGTCAAAGGTAAACCATGTACTTTTGTACAAATAAAACAGCTTCAAGTACATTTTGTATCAGCCGGATTGTGACCTTGGCTCTCATTTGTACAGTAACGTTTTTTTTTCTGTCGGACACTGGTAACTAGTCGTTGGATTTCCACTTTTCTCATCTCTTCGTACTCTGTCCACTGATCCACAAGGCGACTGTCTGTTATCACTATGGAAGTTAAAGTGCAAATGTCTGTATCACTATGATTAAAGATCAAATGTCTGTTATCACTATGGAAATTAAAGATGCAAATGCACACATACGAACACGGATGCACAAAGTCACACATTCACTGACTGACTGACTGACGCGTGTTGTCTCCACTACTACTATTCCCCGCCTCTCTCTCTCTCCTCTCTCTCTTCTTCTTCACTCTACTT
>CM065721.1:4046495-4048995 GCA_033310375.1 Conus canariensis | reverse complement strand
GCTCAGTTTATGTCGAAGGGAGAGGATCGTTTTTTCCTTTATTGCCTTTCTCGGAGTCTCCTTCGCTTGCGCAGGTCACTAACCCTCCTCAGGGCCAGAGGAGTATTCAATAAGCCTGGCTGCCCTCTAAGGTTAGACCATATATGCCAGCTTCTGGTCTTCTGTTCAGTGCGGGCGGCGTACTGCCTGCACGAACCCTTCGCCCGCGAGCGAACCACCGTGTGTGCGCCTAACTTGACGTTTGTGGACAGATCAGCTGTGAAGTTGAGTGATCCGCCAGCCAGCCCAAGAACGGGCGGCAAACACAGAGCAGTCACATCACCAGGAAGATCAGTTGACGTTGTGGACAGATCAGCTGTGAAGTTGAGTGATCCGCCAGCCAGCCCAAGAACGGGCGGCAAACACAGAGCAGTCAGATCGCCAGGAAGATCAGTTGCTGCAATGTGTGCAATAGAACTCCTACTATCAAGCCGCAGACTGATCCAGTCCCCTGTATATCGTTGGTTTATATAGGGGGTACGAGTTCGGGCTATCTGTGCCAGTTACCAAGAAACATCAACAACAACAAAATAAAAAGAAAACAAATAAACTCTCTCTCTCTCTCTCTCTCTCTCTCTCTCTCTCACACACACACACACACACACACACACACACCACACACACAACATAAAAAAATCTTGTTGCACCGCCATCACCATCACCACCATCACAACGATTTTGAGCTTTAAATCCTCATTATTTTGCCGTTCAACGCTGTTGTAAGCAATGACAGTGAAGACACAGCACACTGTCAGCAAGTAGGTTGTGGATAAACAGCTATTACTACAATCGTACTGGTATCGAAGTAACCGTTTTTAACAAATCGAACAATAAACCACGAACGAAAACATGAACATTGTCCAAGGAAGAGAGAGAGGCGCGGGGAGGGAGGGGAGAGAGAGAGAGAGAGAGAGAGAGAGAGAGAGAGAGAGAGAGAGAGAGAGAGAGAGAGAGAGAGAGAGAGAGAGAAAATCGACGAAGCGTTCTTAGTCAAACGAACGAAGACTGAAAAACAAACAAAACAAAACAAAACCAAAGACAAAAAAACACAAACCGTGTCATCCAGTCAATATCGTTCACTCAAAAGAAACACAAACCAGCACAATGGAACTAACCCCACAGTCCAACTGACCGGTTCACTACAGCGACGGGAGCGCCCACACCCCCCAGCAGCGACTTCCTTAGACCAACGTTTTCTCGCCGCATCGGGTGTAGACGACAATTGGGTCTATCCGTATTCCAGCGCTGTCTCGGCCACCCCGCTCTTCAATGGCGGCTGGCCAAGACAATCAACCCCATTTCCTGCCCTTAATGAATGGGGCTGTCTGGACGGGAAGAACAGCGGAACAAATGGTTTTGGAAGCGATTTCTCTCTCTCCCAAAGTCTCCACATCCAACCTCCCCACGTTAGAAGCGAAAGGGTAAGACGATGTGAGAACAGAAAGATTATTTTTCGGCACCATCATCATCACCACCATCATCATCATCATCGCCATCGTCGTTGTCATCAGTATCTTATTATTTTTTAAGTCTTTTTTTTTTTTTCAAATTAATCGTCGTTGTCATCAGTATCTTATTATTTTTTAAGTTTTTTTTTTTTTTTTTTTTTCAAATTATCCCTCCCTTTGTTTTAAATGCACTGTGTGCGAAGCTGAAGAGAGCCTGCGGTTGGGACGGTTTATCGTTCATCGGCCCCAGACCTGACTGAAACCTATTAAAGTATTACTTAAAGGATATTCATTTCGCAGCAATGTAAATATACACATAGAGAGAACTCAGATGGTTTAGGCAAAAAAGGCCATTGCCCCTTACGAAGGGGGGCAAGAGAGAGAGAGAGAGAGAGAGAGAGAGAGAGAGAGAGAGAGAGAGAGAGAGAGAGAGAGAGAGAGAGAGAGAGATTCAACCTCAAAGCCTCAAAATACACTGTTTCATATATATATATATATATATGTTTCACACACACACACACACACACACACACACACACACACACCACACACATACATACATACATATTATTATCATTATGAATACTTATATAGCGCCTATTCTCGGCCAGAGACCAAGCTCTAAGCGCTTTACAATCCCCTCTCGTTTACACAACGGGCTGCCTACCTGGGTAGTGCCGACTGAGGAGCTGCCAGCTGGCGCTTCATTCAGTCGTTTCCTGTGTCATCCAGTCAATATCGTTCACTCAGTTTCCTTACTTCCTTCATTCTTTCCATTTCTCACGCAGGGTGCATGCTATGTGTAACGTGTCATCCATACCAACGGCCAAACTGGCCTACTCTTCCGAAAGTTGGTGATGGGATTTTACGTGTGTGCAAGATGTAATGCGTGTGTTCACACACGGAACCTCGGTTTATAGTCTTATTCGAAGGACTGTATGGGAAATGGAGTCAGAATCAATGTCAACTTCGAGGGAAAAATCCCCCTGTACCAAAACGGCCCCGCGGAGATT
>CM065721.1:4031495-4033995 GCA_033310375.1 Conus canariensis | reverse complement strand
GATGGGTGGATGGATGGGTGGATATACTCTATGATGTCCACGTGTTTTTTGCGTTTTTTCAATTTGGCTTACAATTTATCATTTTCGATCTTACACATAATGCATACTTTTAGTCTGTATTCACTGCACATGTTTTACGAGGTGACAGCCCAGACGAGATGGTCCATGTTGGTTGATGAGGCTAATAGAAACAACACGATTTGTCTTGATTCGCATGCTCATCTTTTTTGCACTTTGTTAGTCTTGAGAAATTTTCTCATATACACCCGTACTATGCAAAAGTATGTATGTAATTTTCACATGTGTTTATAATTGTCCATTTTTTTCTTATACAAGTTTTAGAGACATTTTGCTATTTTCTCCATTTAGAGAGCACGAATCTTCTGTATTCTTCTGGCAGGGAGCAGGTCCTTGTCCTTCTTCTTCTTCTTCTTCTTCTTCTTCTTCTTTTCCTTCTCTCTCCTCTTCTTCTTTTCCTCTCCTCCTCTTCTTCTTCTTCTTCTTCTTCTTCTCTCTCTCTTCCCTTTTTTTCTTTGTATTTTACTTTTTTTTTACTCTCTCTCTCTCTCCTCTCTCTCTCTCTCTCTCTCTCTCTCCTCTCTCTCTCTCTCTCTGGGTTTATTATGTCATTATTTGTCTGTCTCTTGGTGTCTTTCCCTCTATCTCTTTTTTTTTTTTACCTTCGGTTTATAAGGTGTGTATATAGCTTTTTTTCGGTTTGTCTGTCTGTGTCTTTGTACACAGCATCTTTCTGTTGCTTGTGGACTCATTTGCATGATATCTCATGGATAGATTCCATATGACCATGGGGTGGTCGTAACGTGAAACATACAATCCTTTGGTACACTTCAGTGGTGCACAGCTTCATGCACTCAATTTGCACGCATACAAACACTCATACGTACGCGCATGCAAACAGACTGAGAATAACAATAATGATAATAATAACAATAATGACAATAATAATAATAATAAAATGATAATACTACTAATAATAGTAATACACTGTACACATGTCCGAACAAGAGTCAATGGTATGGACGAAAGTATTCTAACTGTAGTGCTTCTGGAAGAGAAATGTTTTGTGATTTGATTTGAAGGCAGCTAGAGGGTTAGAATGAAAATATTGCAGGAAAAAGGAAATGAGTGTTCGTTTGACCTCGATTTTGTTTTTTTTTTTTTTTTTTTTTTTTTTTTTTGCGAGCAGTACCAGCAGACCTTACCTAATCAACCAACAAATTTGAGAAAGCTGTCTTAAGTGGTTGAAGAGACATTGCCAAAAATGTTCGTTTTGGCCGACGTGGGACACACACACACACACACACACACACACCACACACACACACACACAAAAACAAGAAACGAAAAAACAACACGAACGAACTTAATAGTCTGCTCGCTTTCTTGAAAACGGCGGACTAACAAGACTGACAGAGGTTGTGACATTTTGTGCAAGAGTGAATTCGAAAATGGGGCATAGGTGCACAAATTGTCACAACTGCGAGTTGTGACATTTTGTGCAGTCCTTCACTGCACAAAATGTGACAACTGGCACAAAATGTCACAATTGTGACATTTTGTGCAGTGGTGACATTTTGTGCGGTAACAGCTCTCCATTTCACGCTTCCACATCCCCTTCACCACGCCTTCACCGTCAACACCACCAGCACTGAAACACTTTTTACCACTGAAGGCCGGTGGCAGTTCTTTCCCTTTCAGGCACCGGCAGAATGACGGCAGAACTATGACAGCACGCCCTGCAAACTGTCGGTGCCAGACAAAGGCTTTTCCAGCCCTTCAGCCTGACTGGAATGCTCCGGGGCCTTGTCAACATAGTCTGTGAGCAGCGGAGTGTCACCAGACGACGGATCCATATCCCGGGCCGCTTCAAAGAAGCCATCGGTCACTAATGAACCACGGCTTGCTGCTAAACGTCTTCGCCCCCGCCGACCTTCCCCCTCGGCCGTAAAACACCAACACTATGCTGACATAGCAACTGGAGCGTAAGCTGAACTTCATTTGGTCGTACCCCTCACCCGCTAACCTCCCTCCAATATCAAGGGGGGAAATGGAAGAAAAGGAAAGGCTAGGGGGCTGGGTTGGGGGATGTCTGCTGAAGACCACCGACTGTGTAAACGTGAATTATTTCCAGTTCTGGAGCGCTGACTGACGCTGTACAATGTGCAGTCTTATAGTAAAGCCGTGGCCCTTCATGCCCTGCTCGCTTGGCGACCTCGGCGTCGATTTCCTGTCTAGGTCATCTCCGTCAGGAGTTTGTGTGAAGTCATCGGTATCGGCAAGTTTGGACTGTCGTTGAAGGGACGCTCTGGCGCCCTCTGGAGCGGAGGCTCCCTCATGTAGGCTCATCTACTAGTAATTCTTGTTGTCAGTACGGGGATCAGCGCGTCGTGTCCTGCTTATGTGGGATCAGAAACAGATACCGCTGAACATGACTGAAGCGAGGACCCGGCAGCAGTGCGGTGTGTCCTCTGGTGGGTTT
>CM065721.1:4008995-4021495 GCA_033310375.1 Conus canariensis | reverse complement strand
ATTTTGGAGAAGAGTTTCTAACAACCAAATGTGGGCCTTGGCGTTTGTATGTGCGTGGGTATAGACTTTTTGTTTGTCTTTGTCTGTCCTCCCGTTTAGGGGAAAAACATATCAACCCAAAGGTAAGGAAAACTTGTGTTCGGTACCGTTCGCCATCAAGCCATGTTTGCTCAACGCTAGTGTTAGATCCGAAGGGAGCGGGAGTATGATATATTATCCCCCATATTGATATTTCGCAAATGTTTGGGTTGGAATCCAAAATCATCTACCCATCACTTTGTTCAGCTAATTCCACGCCACAGCCACTGTTATTTACTTTTTCTTCCCTGATTAGTAAGTGCTCTTCACTGGCGGTTTCTGAGAGGCGCTTTTTTTGTTTGTTTTGTTTGTTTGTTTTGTTTACCTGTCCATATCACTGACAGCTAGCTTGACGGGGTTTCCACTCAGTCCATAACGCCGGTCCAATCAAATGATTGAGATCAGTGCGTCTCCTGTCCGGACTCCCCTACGTGTCAACAACGATGACGAATCCCTCCGTCAGATTTCAACGTTCTTTTCTGCTTTTATTTACATGTGTCCTGCCTCTTCGACATTTGCCGGACTATGTTCATGATTGTGGAGAAGTCTTGTAGTCTACTTTCTTTTCACCCACACAGTTCCATCAAAGCCTGCTGTGTACTGCCCAGCCAACCGCCATTGTTTCGCATCACTGATTTCTCGGAAACGTCTGAGCAGAAATGACAGGATTCACGATGCAAAGACCGCACATAATACACTGATTTGCGCTGAAACAAAATCCAGCATATCTTTAAAGTCAGGAACAACTAAAACATGATCTGTCTTTCACACCCAAAGGCGAAACGTACAAACAAATACAAAGATGAAATATCAATTTGCTTTTTAATCTAAATATAGTTACGTCACTTTCATTATATTCTGACATTTATCATCCAAAACTAAAAATATGACTATGCTTTGTATATTCAGTGGTGTCATCAGATGCAATTATACAAACCATGCCTTGTACATTCAGTGGTGTTCTCAGATCAAAACAATACAACATATGCCCGGTGCTTGCAGTAGTGTTATCAGATCCAACGATGCACAACATGCCTTGTACATTCACTGGTGTTATGAAATCCAAAAATACACACTATGCCCTGTACATGCAGCGGTGTTACCAGATCCAACGATTCAAACCATGCCGCGCATATTCAGTGCTGTTATCAAATCCGAAAATACAAATAATGACTTGTGCATCCAGTGGTGTTATCAGATCCAACTTAATCAACCATGACTTGTGCATTCAGCTGTACTATAAGACAATAATCCAAACCATGCCTTGTGCATTTCGTAGTGTTTTCAGATCTAATAATACAAATCATGCCTTGTGAATCTAGTGCTATTATCAGATTCAGGAATACAAACCGTGTTTTTTGCACAAAGTGGTGTTATCAGAATCAGTTGAACAAACCATGCATGTACATTCAAAGGTGTTATCACATTCAAAAATACAAACCATACTTTGCGCATTTTTGTGATGTTATCAGATCCAGTAATGCAAACCATGCCTTGTACATTTAGTGGTATTATCAGATGCAATACTACAAATCATGCCTTATACATTCGATGGTACTATCAGATACAATAATACAAACTGTGCCTAGTGAATTCGAACGAGTCACCCTGACTTGTCAAGCTGTTTCAGCAAGGCCGACACTAACATTTATACCAGGCTTTCAAAAAGATTTTACAGAAAACAATTGGGAAAAGATAACGCCTGTCTTTCCATTGCAAACAGAGTTATCTTTTTCTCAGTTTATGGGTCAAATAAAGAGATCTGGTCAGTAAAATACTTTATCTGAAGGGCACGCCAAGATAATAATCGGGCTTTCAAACGTCCGCGTTACAGGCGCACCATTTCACACCCATATTTTGGCATCTGTATGACCGAGCCGTCAGGCCGACTGATGGGGCCAAATTGCTTCAACCATACCCACCAGCGCCATCTGTCCCGTGACAACGTCAGAGTCACACTCACTGAACAGGAGCTCTTACACAAATTACCTCCCTTGCAGATTTTCGAACCATCGTACATTGAAACAACTTCTCTCCGTCTAAACCTAATAGCACAAGAAATCTCCATTAAACGTGAGAACTCTCTGAACCCAAATATTGGTGTTGTCTGACCGTTTTACATTTGTCACTGCTTTGAAGAAAAATATTCATGTGCATGTGCCTGTTAATCCGTGCCCCCCGCTGCATTCCCGTGCTCCTATGGCCACCCACGCCCTCCAAATTCCTCTTCCAACTCACGCCTCCCTATCCTCCCTGTCCCCGTTCCAAATCCTGGATTAAGTCAGAAAGAACTAGTCGGACAGCGGCTCTCAGAGGAAATGCTAATTTAATAAGTGCTAGCATCGCGCTTCCTAGTCTGCGTCAAATCACTGGGATCACTGGCTGCTACTGTTACCTGAGTTTCTCTGCAGAATGTTGCCGGCTGGATCTCTCTCTCTCTCTCTCTCTCTTCTCTCTCTCTCTCCTCTCTCTCATTTCGTGTTGTCCTAAACGATATGACTTCAAAATTTAAAAAAAAAAACATGTCAAGTACCTCATTCTGTCTCTATCTGTCCGTCTGTCGGTCTGTCTGTCTGTCTGTCTTTGTCTCTCTCTCATATTGTGGGTTTTGTCCCACACTATATGATTTCAAAACTTTAAACAATTGTTTCAAGTAACCCTGTCATTTTAGGTTAAGCCTGTCGGTCAAAATTATTTTTAAACAAGCCAGGGAAAGAAGAAAACCGCGTCCATATCTAGAAATGAATGGGACCCCAGGCCCCTCCCCTCTCCCTTCGCCCTCTTCCCTCATACATACCCCGGTACAACCACAAGCAGGTCAAGTTCAGCAGAAGCCAAAGGTCATAACGGTTTGGAGAGTCGTTATGACATCGCGCTCACACAGTCTCGGCATTCAAACAAACGGCAAAAAAAAGTCCAAATGTTACTTCAGGTATTTCAGACACTGGCGGAACCAAGCACAGAACAAAGAAGGGGAGAGTACTTGCTCCGTTAAAACGCTACGCACGACAGACAGATCAGAAAAAGTTTGTCTGTCTGTCTGTGTGTCTATTTGTCTCTCTCTCCCTCCCTCCCCCTCTCTCTCTCTCTCTCTCTCTCTCTCTCTCTCTCTCTCTCTGACACACTTCGTGAGATTCCTCCATTCTTCTCTTTATATGGCACGGTGGGTTCCAACAGAATCGTGTGTTTTGAGGAAGCTGTAGGGCTTACCGGGTCTGTCTAAGACAGCCCTTGAGCTTGAAAAGTTTGGTTTGAGCTTGTGTGTTGCTCGGCTTCGGCTGTTGACGCGGGAAGAGAGCGCGAGGGAGTTTATCAAAAAAAAAAAAAAAAAAAAGGGGGGGGGAGGGGGGGGGGGGGTCAGTGTCAGACTATCACTTCACTTCCTCGTCAACTATCACTCCCAGGGTAGTGTTATCAGCAAAATCTGGTTGTGATATCGATAGCGTGTGGCATCAATCTTCACCGATCGTCATTAAAAAAAAAAAGAGTATTACATTCTGTGGCATGTCAGGCCCTGCTCTCGAGATGACGTCAGTTCCGACTTCATCTCCAGCTCCAAGCTCTTGACGAGCTTGTCGATACTGCCTGTAATGGTAAGTTCATAGGGCTTGTTTTTGGACGCTAGGACACGCTCTCATGTTGGCTCCGCGATGAAGCATTGATTCTCTTCAGCAGGGGTCTAGTTGACAGTGTCCTGTGTATGTTAGACCGAAACAGCTATCACCGAACACAGCCTTAGTCACCAGGCAGCAGTGCAATGTCTCTTCAAGTGGGTCATCTCCTGACGACTTGATATTGACTGCTCCTTGTGGACTGCCGGTGTCGAGGCTGTTAACGAAACAGACCAGGACATGGCTGAACAGGGAGCCGGAGTGAGCCGCGCTGGGGTGATGCTCCTGAAGTGCCATGGAAGATGGGATACAGGAAAGAAAAAAAAAACAAGATGCAAAGCATATGAACGTACTCCCAGTAAGTACTACCCAAAAAAAAAAAAAATATATATATATATATATATATATAAAATCAGGCAAATTTTATATGTAGGAGAAAATTTTAAAAAAAATACTGCTCTTCCCGGCGGGGAAATGAACCCGGGCCGCTCGCGTGACAGACGGGGACACTAACCACTACATACCCGAGGAGGTTACAAGTTTGGTTACACTTAAGCTTATAAACCGTTATTGCTTAAACTGTACATCACAAAATTATCATTTATAGCCGTTAGTAACAGCTATTCTGGTAAAATAAAACATCGGGCATCATCCGTGACCCATAATGAACATATCTACAAATTTTCAGAAAGATAGGTCCAGAAGTTTTGCCTGGAGCGAGTGGAACACATTTTGACCACGGACGGACAGACAGACAGACAGACAGACACGCAGACAGCATTTCTTCGTTCCCATTGTAAAGTACTCCCTGTTCTATAAGAACTGGAAGTACAAAAAGAAGACAAAGAAATAAAGAAAGCACCTGTTGTTTTGCTTTGGTTGCTCGCAGGTAAGCATATGTCCGGCAGATGGATTAAGGCAGCCTGACATAAATGCTGATGGCGAAACCCCAACCGATAGGAATGGGAAAGTTTGCCCTTCTCAAGATACTACATTGGATGTTTGTGACCATGATTTTCAAGTGGTTTTGATACTATAGAGACAAATGAAAAGGTTCCAAATTGTTCAAACTCGAAAAGTCTTTTGACTAAGGCACTGGAATACCTTCAGCTGATTTAAGAGCAGGTGAGACTTTGCTTTATTCCAAAGACATGTTGTACATAAAGACGTGAGATCGCGTTATACATATGGGGATGAAAGTGTAGAGGCGTGGCATTTATTTCACCCGGTCCCATTGATTTTTGGAACTCCCCAGTTCTTATAGAACAGGGTGTACTTTACAATGGGAACGAAGAAATGCTGTCTGTGTGTCTGTCTGTGTGTTTGTCCGTGGTCAAAATGTGTTCCACTCGCTCCAGACAAAACTTCTGGGCCGATCTTTTTGAAAATTTGTACGTATGTTCATTATGGGTCACGGATGATGCCCGATGTTTTATTTTACCACAATAGCCGTTACTAACGGCTATAACGGCCCAAAACGGTTTTACTTCTTTATGGAATATCTCAGAGAGTACTTGTATTCAAGATAAACTGGGAGTACGTTTATACGCTTTGCATTTTGTTTTCTTTTGTACTTGAAGTTGTAATGAAAACGCCCACTTCGTGGACAACAGTCATCAGCTTTTCAGTCTGAAGTTCAGAACGTTAGGGCAGAAGAAGGTATATACTCTATTTTTCTGTGGCTTTATGTTTAATTTGATGATGCAATGGACTCAGCTAGGTTCAAGAAGTTATCGTTAAACGAGCTTCGTGGCCGCATGTGTGTGTGTGTGTGTGGTGTGGGGGGGGGGGGGGGGGTGTTGTGATTTGCTTAGTGTCATTCATTACGTGCCACAGTGACGATGTGTCTTTATTAGCAGCTCATATTTTGTTACGGTATTATTTCTTAGAATTACGGATAAGATATATGACGAGAGAGAGAGAGAGAGAGAGAGAGAGAGAGAGAGAGAGAGAGAGAGAGAGAGAGAGAGAACACACACACACACACACACACACACACACACGCACGCACGCACTCACGCACGCACTCACGCACACACACACGCACACACAAACGCGCGCGCGCGCGCGCGCGCACACACACACACACACACACACACACACACACACACACACACACACAGACGGAAAGAGAGGGAGGGGGGACGGGACAGAGAGAGGGGTGAGAGACAGAGACAGAGAGACAGAGACAAAGACAGAGACACGGAGACAGAAAGACCGAAAGAGAAGACAAGACAATATTCTTTATTTACGGAGGTAATAACTAAGCACTGGTTGGCTTTTCAACATCCGTTCCTGGCCCCCGAGTATAGTCAACAATATAAAGCAGTGCATGTGACCAGTACTGAGGGCCCTGTGGTGCAGTGGTTGTAGCATCCGCCCACGGAGCCAACGGTTCGAACCACTCGCTGTGTCGGATTTCTACGGCCTGAACAGCCTCTGTGTCTACCCAGCAGTGAATGGGTAACTAGGTCACGTCAGGAGAGGTTCTACGGCCTGAACACCCTCTGTGTCTACCCGGCAGTGAATGGGTAACTAGGTCACGTCAGGAGAGGTTCTACGGCCTGAACACCCTCTGTGTCTACCCGGCAGTGAATTGGTAACTAGGTCACGTCAGGAGAGGTTCTACGGCCTGAACACCCTCTGTGTCTATCTAGCAGTGAATTGGTAACTGGTTCACGTCAGGAGAGGTTCTACGGCCTGAACACCCTCTGTGTCTACCCAGCCAGCAGGGAATGGGTACCTAGGTCACGTCAGGAGAGGTTCTAAGGCCTGAACACCCTCTGTGTCTACCCAGCCAGCAGTGAATGGGTACCTAGGTCACGTCAGGAGAGGTTCTAAGGCCTGAACACCCTGTGTGTCTACCCAGCAGTGAATGGGTTAACTGGTTCACGTCAGGAGAGGTTCTACGGCCTGAACACCCTCTATGTCTACCCAGCACTGAATGGGTAACTAGGTCACGTCAGGAGAGGTTCTACGGCCTGAACACCCTCTGTGTCTACCCGGCAGTGAATGGGTAACTAGGTCACGTCAGGAGAGGTTCTATGGCCTGAACACCCTCTGTGTCTACCCAGCAGTGAATGGGTAACTAGGTCACGTCAGGAGAGGTTCTACGGCCTGAACACCCTCTGTGTCTACCCGGCAGTGAATGGGTTAACTAGTTCACGTCAGGAGAGGTTCTACGACCTGAACACCCTCTGTGTCTACCCAGCAGTGAATGGGTAACTGGGTCACGTCAGGAGAGGTTCTACGGCCTGAACACCCTCTGTGTCTACCCAGCAGTGAATGGGTAACTGGGTCACGTCAGGAGAGGTTCTACGGCCTGAAACCCTCTGTGTCTACCCAGCATGAATGGGTAACTAGGTCACGTCAGGAGAGGTTCTACGGCCTCAACACCCTCTGTATCTACCCAGCAGTGAATGGGTAACTAGGTCACGTCAGGAGAGGTTCAACGGCCTGAACACACTCTGTGTCTACCCAGCAGTGAATGGGTTAACTAGGTCACGTCAGGAGAGGTTCTACGGCCTGAACACCCTCTGTGTCTACCCAGCAGTGAATGAGTTAACTAGGTCACGTCAGGGAGAGGTTCTACGGCCTGAACATCCTCTGTGTCTACCCAGCAGTGAATGGGTAACTAGGTCACGTCAGGAGAGGTTCTACGGCCTGAACACCCTGTGTGTCTACCCAGCAGTGAATGGGTTACCTAGGTCACGTCAGGAGAGGTTCTACGGCCTGAACACCCTCTGTGTCTACCCAGCAGTGAATGGGTAACTAGGTCACGTCAGGAGAGGTTCTACGGCCTGAACACCCTCTGTGTCTACCCAGCAGTGAATGGGTTAACTAGTTCACGTCAGGAGAGGTTCTACGGCCTGAACACCCTCTGTGTCTACCCAGCAGTGAATGGGTTAACTAGGTCACGTCAGGAGAGGTTCTACGGCCTGAACACCCTCTGTGTCTACCCAGCAGTGAATGGGTTAACTAGGTTCACGTCAGGAGAGGTTCTACGGCCTGAACACCCTCTGTGTCTACCCAGCAGTGAATGGGTAACTAGGTCACGTCAGGAGAGGTTCTACGGCCTGAACACCCTCTGTGTCTACCCAGCAGTGAATGGGTAACTAGGTCACGTCAGGAGAGGTTCTACGGCCTGAACACCCTCTGTGTCTACCCAGCACTGAATGGGTAACTAGGTCACGTCAGGAGAGGTTCTACGGCCTGAACATCCCTCTGTGTCGTCTACCCAGCAGTGAATGGGTAACTAGGTCACGTCAGGAGAGGTTCTACGGCCTGAACACCCTCTGTGTCTACCCAGCACTGAATGGGTAACTAGGTCACGTCAGGAGAGGTTCTACGGCCTGAACACCCTCTGTGTCTACCCAGCAGTGAATGGGTTAACTAGGTCACGTCAGGAGAGGTTCTACGGCCTGAACACTCTCTGTGTCTACCCAGCAGTGAATGGGTTAACTAGGTCGCGTCAGGAGAGGTTCTACGGCCTGAACACCCTCTGTGTCTACCCAGCAGAGAATGGGTTAACTGGTTCACGTCAGGAGAGGTTCTACGGCCTGAACACCCTGTGTGTCTACCCAGCAGTGAATGGGTTAACTAGGTCACGTCAGGAGAGGTTCTACGGCCTGAACACCCTGTGTGTCTACCCAGCAGTGAATGGGTTAACTAGGTCACGTCAGGAGAGGTTCTACGGCCTGAACACCCTGTGTGTCTACCCAGCAGTGAATGGGTAACTAGGTCACGTCAGGAGAGGTTCTACGGCCTGAACACCCTGTGTGTCTACCCAGCAGTGAATGGGTTAACTAGGTCACGTCAGGAGAGGTTCTACGGCCTGAACACCCTGTGTGTCTACCCAGCACTGAATGGGTAACTAGGTCACGTCAGGAGAGGTTCTACGGCCTGAACACCCTCTGTGTCTACCCAGCACTGAATGGGTAACTAGGTCACGTCAGGAGAGGTTCTACGGCCTGAACACCCTCTGTGTCTACCCAGCGGTGAATGGGTTAACTAGGTCACGTCAGGAGAGGTTCAGGCGGCGGAAGGAGAGGGATGGCACCGCCTTCGATAACGCTGTGCCCTCTGTTTGTCCATATGGATATTAGGCTCTGTTTGTCCATATGGATATTAGGCTCTTTGTTTGTATTGTCCGTATATAGGATACTAGGCTCTGTTTATTGTCCATATGGATATTAGGCTCTGTTTCTTGTCCATATGGATATTAGGCTCTGTTTGTCCATATGGATATTAGGCTCTGTTTATTGTCCATATGGATATTAGGCTCTGTTTATTGTCCATATGGATATTAGGCTCTGTTTGTCCATATGGATATCAGGCTCTGTTTATTGTCCATATGGATATCAGGCTCTGTTTGGCCATATGGATATTAGGCTCTGTTTATTGGCCATATGGATATTAGGCTCTGTTTTTTGTCCATATGGATATTAGGCTCTGTTTGTCCATATGGATATCAGGCTCTGTTTATTGTCCATATGGATATTAGGCTCTGTTTGGCCATATGGATATCAGGCTCTGTTTATTGTCCATATGGATATTAGGCTCTGTTTGTCCATATGGATATTAGGCTCTGTTTATTGTCCATATGGATATTAGGCTCTGTTTGTCCATATGGATATTAGGCTCTGTTTATTGTCCATATGGATATTAGGCTCTGTTTGTCCATATGGATATTAGGCTCTGTTTATTGTCCATATGGATATTAGGCTCTGTTTATTGTCCATATGGATATTAGGCTATGTTTTGTCCATATGGATATCAGGCTCTGTTTATTGTCCATATGGATATTAGCTCTGTTTGTCCATATGGATATTAGGCTCTGTTTTGTCCATATGGATATTAGGCTCTGTTTATTGTCCATATGGATATTAGGCTCTGTTTATGTCCATATGGATATTAGGCTCTGTTTTGTCCATATGGATATAGGCTCTGTTTATTGTCCATATGGATATTAGGCTCTGTTTTGTCCATATGGATATTAGGCTCTGTTTGTCCATATGGATATTAGGCTCTGTTTATTGTCCATATGGATATTAGGCTCTGTTTATTGTCCATATGGATATTAGGCTCTGTTTGTCCATATGGATATTAGGCTCTGTTTATTGTCCATATGGATATCAGGCTCTGTTTATTGTCCATATGGATATTAGGCTCTGTTTATTGTCCATATGGATATTAGGCTCTGTTTTTGTCCATATGGATATTAGGCTCTGTTTATTGTCCATATGGATATTAGGCTCGTTTATTGTCCATATGGATATTAGGCTCTGTTTATTGTCCATATGGATATTAGGCTCTGTTTATTGTCCATATGGATATTAGGCTCTGTTTATTGTCCATATGGATATTAGGCTCTGTTTATTGTCCATATGGATATTAGGCTCTGTTTATTGTCCATATGGATATTAGGCTTGTTTATTGTCCATATGGATATTAGGCTCTGTTTATTGTCCATATGGATATTAGGCTCTGTTTATTGTCCATATGGATATTAGGCTCTGTTTTGTCCATATGGATATTAGGCTCTGTTTTGTCCATATGGATATTAGGCTCTGTTTATTGTCCATATGGATATTAGGCTCTGTTTTTGTCCATATGGATATTAGGCTCTGTTTATTGTCCATATGGATATTAGGCTCTGTTTATTGTCCATATGGATATTAGGCTCTGTTTATTGTCCATATGGATATTAGGCTCTGTTTATTGTCCATATGGATATTAGGCTCTGTTTATTGTCCATATGGATATTAGGCTCTGTTTGTCCATATGGATATAGGCTCTGTTTGTCCATATGGATATTAGGCTCTGTTTGTCCATATGGATATTAGGCTCTGTTTATTGTCCATATGGATATTAGGCTCTGTTTATTGTCCATATGGATATTAGGCTCTGTTTATTGTCCATATGGATATTAGGCTCTGTTTGTCCATATGGATATTAGGCTCTGTTTATTGTCCATATGGATATTAGGCTCTGTTATTGTCCATATGGATATTAGGCTCTGTTTATTGTCCAATGGATATTAGGCTCTGTTTGTCCATATGGATATTAGGCTCTGTTTGTCCATATGGATATTAGGCTCTGTTTGTCCATATGGATATTAGGCTCTGTTTTTTGTCCATATGGATATTAGGCTCTGTTATTGTCCATATGGATATTAGGCTCTGTTTATTGTCCATATGGATATTAGGCTCTGTTTATGTCCATATGGATATAGGCTCTGTTTATTGTCCATATGGATATTAGGCTCTGTTTATGTCCATGGATATTAGGCTTTATGTCCAATGGATATTAGGCTCTGTTTGTCCATATGGATATTAGGCTCTGTTTGTCCATATGGATATTAGGCTCTGTTTTTTGTCCATATGGATATTAGGCTCTGTTTTTGTCCATATGGATATTAGGCTCTGTTTATTGTCCATATGGATATTAGGCTCTGTTTATTGTCCATATGGATATTAGGCTCTGTTATTGTCCATATGGATATTAGGCTCTGTTTATGTCCATATGGATATTAGGCTCTGTTATGTCCATATGGATATTAGGCTCTGTTTATTGTCCATATGGATATTAGGCTCTGTTTATTGTCCATATGGATATTAGGCTCTGTTTGTCCATATGGATATTAGGCTCTGTTTATTGTCCATATGGATATTAGGCTCTGTTTATTGTCCATATGGATATTAGGCTCTGTTTATTGTCCATATGGATATTAGGCTCTGTTTATTGTCCATATGGATATTAGGCTCTTTATTGTCCATATGGATATTAGGCTCTGTTTGTCCATATGGATATTAGGCTCTGTTTATTGTCCATATGGATATTAGGCTCTGTTATTGTCCATATGGATATTAGGCTCTGTTATTGTCCATATGGATATTAGGCTCTGTTTATTGTCCATATGGATATTAGGCTCTGTTTATTGTCCATATGGATATTAGGCTCTGTTTATTGTCCATATGGATATTAGGCTCTGTTTATTGTCCATATGGATATTAGGCTCTGTTATTGTCCATATGGATATTAGGCTCTGTTTATTGTCCATATGGGATATTAGCTCTGTTTATTGTCCATATGGATATTAGGCTCTGTTTATTGTCCATATGGATATTAGGCTCTGTTTATTGTCCATATGGATATTAGGCTCTGTTTATTGTCCATATGGATATTAGGCTCTGTTTATTCCATATGGATATTAGGCTATGTTTATTGTCCATATGGATATTAGGCTCTGTTTTTGTCCATATGGATATTAGGCTCTGTTTATTGTCCATATGGATATTAGGCTCTGTTTTGTCCATATGGATATTAGGCTCTGTTTGTCCATATGGATATCAGGCTCTGTTTATTGTCCATATGGATATTAGGCTCTGTTTATTGTCCATATGGATATTAGGCTCTGTTTATTGTCCATATGGATATTAGGCTCTGTTTGGCCATATGGATATCAGGCTCTGTTTTGGCCATATGGATATCAGGCTCTGTTTGCCATATGGATATCAGGCTCTGTTTGGCCATATGGATATCAGGCTCTGTTTGTCCATATGGATATTAGGCTCTGTTTATTGTCCATATGGATATTAGGCTCTGTTTGTCCATATGGATATTAGGCTATGTTTTATTGTCCATATGGATATTAGGCTCTGTTTTGTCCATATGGATATTAGGCTCTGTTTTTTGTCCATATGGATATTAGGCTCTGTTTGTCCATATGGATATTAGGCTATGTTTATTGTCCATATGGATATTAGGCTCTGTTTGTCCATATGGATATTAGGCTATGTTTATCCATAT